>JAVTVJ010000607.1:0-53474 GCA_034509425.1 Eopsaltria australis
ATCAAAACCGAATAAAAACGAGTAACGCTAACATCTCCCTCCCGAACCTTTTTAGTTACTAAATCCCCCACTTTGTCCCAAAAGCCCAGATCTCGAACTAAATCTAAAGAAACCGAGGGAAACTGAATAAAAACCCATCTAACGAATTCCCTTAAAAGAGGTTTCGAAAAACGCTTCCCCTCCGCAGTTAAAACTTCCTTAATTTGGGAGTAAAACCCCTTTTGCTGCCTGGAAAGCCGGGCACCCATAACGGCAGCAACTCCTAGCCGAGGTAAACAGGAAAGCTAACGCGGTGGGGTCAGGGGAAATTCTCAAACTCACTTTCCAGACGCTGCGCAGCGATTTTACTCCACGTGCCGGGTCCCGGATCCCTGGCACCTCTCCCGTCCCTGACCGCCGGTCACAGTCCTCTGGCTAGGGTGGTGTGGTGACCGAGGCTCTCTCCACACTCCGTCGGGAGAGAGGTTGCTCGATCTCCCCTCCCGAAAAGTCCACTAAAACGCGGAGCTCTTCAGGAAGGGCGGTCGACGCTGCAACGGCGCGCTTCTGGCGAAGGTCGCTCCGATGAGGCAAGTGGTCAAGCTGACCAAATGCCGCACGTTGGGCGTCAGCTGTGGCCATCCGCCTGCCTCCTCGGTGGAGTGGAGGTGGCTACTAGCAAAGGCGGATGCGACTTGGGTCCTCGGGGGCCAGCCTCGTTCCAAATCGCCGAGCGACTCTTGCCCTTGCTCCCTGCTAGCTGCTCGGTAGGCGAACTCTCCCACACCTCAGGGGGTTCCTCCAACCCAGGAATGAAGAGACACAGACACGAGGTTCTGCACTCTGTGGCACCGGGGATCGGAGGACCTCGATTCCCCTGGGACACGATCTTTTATTGTTCCCCCGGTGACCAATCACCGGGTAGCAGAGGGGAGGAACTGGGGAGGAGCAGGGGACAGGAAGCGAACCAGGGATAGAAGGGGGATGAGCGAGGGTTACAGACAGGGGAGTGATACAATGAACAACCGAGTAACTGAGAACTCTCTAGGAAACTGGGGGTGACTAACTCAGATGGGCAGGTGGTGCTCCCCAATGAGCCCTGGGGGTATTAACATGTCTCGAGCCCAGCCTCTTCTGGGCTAAACTATTGTTTGCTCTACCTCGGGGGAGCCCTCCTCCTCCCCCCAGGGCTTTCTCATTGGAAATTCTTCTTCTGGGGTAACCTGCACCACTGCCACAGTGGGGGGGGGGCAAGATCCTGGGAGGGGACACAAGCAGGCCAGCTGACCCCAGTCAGCCAAAGGGATATTCCATACCATATGATGTCACCTCAGATATATAAGGGAAGGAAGAGAGGAGGAGGAGGAGGCACTCAGGAATCATGCATGTTTGCCTTATTGAACAACCGTCACGCGTGCTGAAGCCCTGCTTCCCAGAAAGTGTCCGGACATCGCTACTGATGGGAAGTAGAGACTGATTGTTTTTCTCCTCAGCTCTTGCGTGTGCAACTCTCAGCTTGCTTGTTCTATTTTTCCCACTGTAATAAAACTGCCTTATCTTACCCTGGTAGTTCTTTTCCATATTATTCTCTCCCCTCTCCCAGTGGAAGAGGGAGTGATAGAGTGACTGAGTGGGCACCTGGCACCTGGCCGAGGTCAACCCACGACAACAGGCACCTAATTTGGATGCGTTATAACAGTGACTGTCGACATGGGTGTGAGAAATCAAAAAGGAACCTCGGTTTCTTTCCATGTAAAGTCTTCGGTAGCATTGGTGACATAATTTTACTGGCATCCCAAAAGGGAAAGGAATGAGTGACAGAAAAAGGAACAACAGAGGTCCGGCATGGCTTATACCCCCACCTCCCATGCTGATGGGGTTGCTACCTACAGCAGGTGTATATGATCTTCTCGCTGGGGAGTACAGCGGCCAACCTGGTCTTGCCCTCTATTTCCTGGTCACTTCCTTTTTGCTAATTTCCAGGAAAAACTTTTTTTTTTTTTTTTTTTTTACACTCCTTAATTGTAGTTTCCTGTTGCGGTGGTTCGGAACCAGAGGACTTCCGGACAGGTTCCACGGACAGAGGGTTTCCCCCCGGAGCTCCCAGGGGCAGCAGTTGGACCACCAATCCACGGACCCAAGCTCCTGCTATTGGTTACTGGACTTGTCTGTTATGTATCCCCGCTCTGGGAAATTCCCTGTCACTCCATAGTTCATTCGTTGTTCTCTCTGTTCCCCTCCCCTCCCTAAACCCCATTTGATCATGCACCCCAGCCCCTCCCCTGTATTGTCCCCTGCCCTCATCCTATTGGGTGTTGTTCCTCCCTTAAATACCGATGTAATAAGCTGCTCTTGGCTCTTGGTCCATGTGCTCCCTTTGGAGGCAATAAACCTACCGAAATCACATACCAAGAGACCTCCTTCTCTGGTAGTTCTTTGCTGTTTCACCACGCTCCGGGGGCAACATCTCCCCGGACCGAACGCGGGCCAGCTGTGCTCATAGTCAGCACTCCGAGGAAGTCTTCCAGATCGCGAACGACTTCCTAGGGTAGCGCTAGGACTCCGCTGCCGGTACCAGGGTGGGACTGAAGCAGGGAACGCAACAAGTGGCGCACCGAACAGAGACTCCGACCTCTCGGGGTTCCCTGCGAGCGACCTGGATACGCAGCAGCGGTCCGGACTGCGCCTTCGGGACGCCGCTCCCCTAGCGAGAACTTCCGCGTTTTAGCGGGGGGCTGGCAGGGGCCGTCAGCAACCGTTCTGGAGCGTCTGAAGTGTGTACGCTAGCTGAGCGAACTGACGGAACCAGAGACCCTTGCTCGTTTGGATGTTCTCCCTCCGGAGCCGGTGACGGCAACGTGAGCCGGGATCGAGGAACCAAGACCCGCAACGGAGCGGTGAGGTGTGGCGTCCGCGAAAAAGCGGCGGGAAAGGAACCGAAGTCTGCGTGCGGCGGCGAAACTCGGTGCCCGTGATAGCGGCGAGAAAGCCACCGGGAACCGAGCGCAGGCGGGACGGTTCGGGTGCCGCGGGGCGCGGCGGGATTCAGGCTCGGGGGGAGAGTTTTGTGTCGTATAAAAAGAGCAAGGAGGCTTTATTCGGAGACAATGGGTATTAAGCTGTCCCGAATGGAGCAGGAGTTTTATATCCAAGTTAAAGAGACCCTAAAGTTCAAAAAAGGGAACGCTAACAAGCAGGCTTGGAAACGTTTTGTCAAGTGGATCTTTGCTAACGTCCCTTTTGCTTCTGCTTCTTTTGTTAAAACTCTGGGTTTTTGGGACGTAGTAGAAAAACTTTTACAGGCAGTAGAGAGGGGGGGTGATATTTCTGTTCGAAAATTTTTCCCGTTTTTGATTTTAATTCGTGAGGCTTTACGTAATGGTTGGGAAAGTTTAGAATCCCCGACCCACCCATCTCATGTTCCTAATTCCCCTTTTCCCAATCCCTCGTTCCCGTTGCAGGGACGTGCACCCCTCAGTTCTCCCCGCTATGGGACCGATTCCCCCATAGCGAACTCCACCCCAAACCCTTCCTCCGAACCCTTAGCCCAAATTTCGCCGGTTACACTCCCCCATTGTTCGATTCTACAAAACGGCCGTGATTTCCAAGATGGCGGCGGCCTCGTGGCGCCGTGCCTACACCCCTGCGCCCACTGCGCAGCCTCACGCCGAAAGCCCGTGAATCCTCCCAACCCCTCCCACGGCTCCTTCCCCTTCGCGTTGATTAGCCCCACGTCGGGTTCCCCCCCCGCGGCCGATGATGTCTTCGCGTCGGGTCCCTCCCCTCGCGCCGGAGGTCCCTGCCCCAGCCCGAGGGAGATCCCCGCCCCACCCCGCGCCTGGACTGCTCATATCAACTGCAGTCCCGCCCCTAACCACCGCCCACTTCCAGATCCCCACGCTCCCTCGTTCACACCCCGAGACTGGGGGCCGAAAAGTGGAGAGGCTGAAGCCTGCGATGCAGCCAGTCAGCCAGACCCTGCAGTGGCATCAGGTGTGCACAGCCCTCAGGGTAACAACCCACGATGGGAATCACAGTCACCTGCAGCCTTGCGAGAGCCTAGCAAGGTGGAGAGAGAGCTTGGGAGAGATTCTCCTCACTTTAAAGGTGTGCTGGTCCCATCTGACATAAAAACAATCCTGACAGGCATTTTAGTTAAGGTTCAGTATCGGGTGTGGGAAAAGATATGGAAGCAGCAGCTTCAAAGCCTGCTGAACAGTTCTAATCACCCTCCACCTAAGTCTTCCACAGCCTCCTGGACACAACATGCTCCAAAAGCTGAATCCACTGTGTCCTGCTCTCCATCACCACCCATGCCACTGGAGACCCCATCAGAGGCGATCCCAGATGACCAGTCACTTGAACCACGATGGCTGAAGTTAGTCGGCATCACAACTCTCCACCCAACACATCCACCAGAGCAGATCCAGTCGCATCCACCAACAGATGCTGCTCCACAGAGATCAGCGTGGAAGAGAAGGAAAAAGAAAACTCCAAACTTTGACAGTCATCAAGAAAAATCACTGAGACCCTTCTTCTTGATATCTTCCCCTTAGACTCTCCTGAAACCTACCCCATGTACCTCCCATACCCCAATCATTCACAGTCCTGTAGAGAGACAATGATTTAACAATGTTTGTTTGTTTATTTGCAGATTTTCAAGACTTTGCTTTGGATTTTAGTTATTATCTTCATTGTACTAACAAATCACTTTCTTTAAGTAAAAAGACAGGGGGAGATGTTGCGGTGGTTCGGAACCAGAGGACTTCCGGACAGGTTCCACGGACCGAGGGTTTCCCCCCGGAGCTCCCAGGGGCAGCAGTTGGACCACCAATCCACGGACCCAAGCTCCTGCTATTGGTTACTGGACTTGTCTGTTATGTATTCCTGCTCTGGGAAATTCCCTGTCGCTCCATAGTTCATTCGTTGTTCTCTCTGTTCCCCTCCCCTCCCTAAACCCCATTTGATCATGTACCCCAGCCCCTCCCCTGTATTGTCCCCTGCCCTCATCCTATTGGGTGTTGTTCCTCCCTTAAATACCGATGTAATAAGCTGCTCTTGGTCCATGTGCTCCCTTTGGAGGCAATAAACCTACCGAAATCACATACCAAGAGACCTCCTTCTCTGGTAGTTCTTTGCTGGTTCACCACGCTCCGGGGGCAACATCTCCCCGGACCGAATGCGGGCCAGCTGTGCTCATAGTCAGCACTCCGAGGAAGTCTTCCAGATCGCGAACGACTTCCTAGGGTAGCGCTAGGACTCCGCTGCCGGTACCAGGGTGGGACTGAAGCAGGGAACGCACCAAGTGGCGCACCGAACAGAGACTCCGACCTCTCGGGGTTCCCTGCGAGCGACCTGGATACGCAGCAGCGGTCCGGACTGCGCCTTCGGGACGCCGCTCCCCTAGCGAGACCGTCCGCGTTTTAGCGGGGGGCTGGCAGGGGCCGTCAGCAACCGTTCTGGAGCGTCTGAAGTGTGTACGCTAGCTGAGCGAACTGACGGAACCAGAGACCCTTGCTCTTTTGGATGTTCTCCCTCCGGAGCCGGTGACGGCAACGTGAGCCGGGATCGAGGAACCAAGACCCGCAACGGAGCGGTGAGGTGTGGCGTCCGCGAAAAAGCGGCGGGAAAGGAACCGACGTCTGCGTGCGGCGGCGAAGCTCGGTGCCCGTGATAGCGGCGAGAAAGCCACCGGGAACCGAGCGCAGGCGGGACGGTTCGGGTGCCGCGGGGCGCGGCGGGATTCAGGCTCGGGGGGAGAGTTTTGTGTCGTATAAAAAGAGCAAGGAGGCTTTATTCGGAGACAATGGGTATTAAGCTGTCCCGAATGGAGCAGGAGTTTTATATCCAAGTTAAAGAGACCCTAAAGTTCAAAAAAGGGAACGCTAACAAGCAGGCTTGGAAACGTTTCGTCAAGTGGATCTTTGCTAACGTCCCTTTTGCTTCTGCTTCTTTTGTTAAAACTCTGGGTTTTTGGGACGTAGTAGAAAAACTTTTACAGGCAGTAGAGAGGGGGGGTGATATTTCTGTTCGAAAATTTTTCCCGTTTTTGATTTTAATTCGTGAGGCTTTACGTAATGGTTGGGAAAGTTTAGAATCCCCGACCCACCCATCTCATGTTCCTAATTCCCCTTTTCCCAATCCCTCGTTCCCGTTGCAGGGAAGTGCACCCCTCAGTTCTCCCCGCTATGGGACCGATTCCCCCATAGCGAACTCCACCCCAAACCCTTCCTCCGAACCCTTAGCCCAAATTTCGCCGGTTACACTCCCCCATTGTTCGATTCTACAAAACGGCCGTGATTTCCAAGATGGCGGCGGCCTCGTGGCACCGTGCCTACACCCCTGCGCCCACTGCGCAGCCTCACGCCGAAAGCCCGCGAATCCTCCCAACCCCTCCCACGGCTCCTTCCCCTTCGCGTCGATTGGCCCCGCGTCGGGTTCCCCCCCCGCGGCCGATGATGTCTTCGCGTCGGGTCCCTCCCCTCGCGCCGGAGGTCCCTGCCCCAGCCCGAGGGAGATCCCCGCCCCACCACGAGCCTGGACTGCTCATATCAACTGCAGTTCCGCCCCTAACCACCGCCCACTTCCAGATCCCCACGCTCCCTCGTTCACACCCCGGGATTGGGGGCCGAAAAGTGGAGAGGCTGAAGCCTGCGATGCAGCCAGTCAGCCAGACCCTGCAGTGGCATCAGGTGTGCACAGCCCTCAGGGTAACAACCCACGATGGGAATCACAGTCACCTGCAGCCTTGCGAGAGCCTAGCAAGGTGGAGAGAGAGCTTGGGAGAAATTCTCCTCACTTTAAAGGTGTGCTGGTCCCATCTGACATAAAAACAATCCTGACAGGCATTTTAGTTAAGGTTCAGTATCGGGTGTGGGAAAAGATATGGAAGCAGCAGCTTCAAAGCCTGCTGAACAGTTCTAATCACCCTCCACCTAAGTCGTCCACAGCCTCCTGGACACCACATGCTCCAAAAGCTGAATCCACTGTGTCCTGCTCTCCATCACCACCCATGCCACTGGAGACCCCATCAGAGGCGATCCCAGATGACCAGTCACTTGACCCACGATGGCTGAAGTTAGTAGGCATCACAACTCTCCACCCAACACATCCACCAGAGCAGATCCAGTCGCATCCACCAACAGATGCTGCTCCACAGAGATCAGCGTGGAAGAGAAGGAAAAAGAAAACTCCAAACTTTGACAGTCATCAAGAAAAATCACTGAGACCCTTCTTCTTGATATCTTCCCCTTAGACTCTCCTGAAACCTACCCCATGTACCTCCCATACCCCAATCATTCCCAGTCCTGTAGAGAGACAATGATTTAACAATGTTTGTTTGTTTATTTGCAGATTTTCAAGACTTTGCTTTGGATTTTAGTTATTATCTTCATTGTACTAACAAATCACTTTCTTTAAGTAAAAAGACAGGGGGAGATGTTGCGGTGGTTCGGAACCAGAGGACTTCCGGACAGGTTCCACGTACAGAGGGTTTCCCCCCGGAGCTCCCAGGGGCAGCAGTTGGACCACCAATCCACGGACCCAAGCTCCTGCTATTGGTTACTGGACTTGTCTGTTATATTTCCCCGCTCTGGGAAATTCCCTGTCACTCCATAGTTCATTCGTTGTTCTCTCTGTTCCCCTCCCCCCCCTAAACCCCATTTGATCATGTACCCCAGCCCCTCCCCTGTATTGTCCCCTGCCCTCATCCTATTGGGTGTTGTTCCTCCCTTAAATACCGATGTAATAAGCTGCTCTTGGCTCTTGGTCCATGTGCTCCCTTTGGAGGCAATAAACCTACCGAAATCACATACCAAGAGACCTCCTTCTCTGGTAGGTCTTTGCTGTTTCACCACGCTCCGGGGGCAACATCTCCCCGGACCGAATGCGGGCCAGCTGTGCTCATAGTCAGCACTCCGAGGAAGTCTTCCAGATCGCGAACGACTTCCTAGGGTAGCGCTAGGACTCCGCTGCCGGTACCAGGGTGGGACTGAAGCAGGGAACGCAACAGTTTCCCATCGTTTCTCAGGTATCTCCCATTCAAGTCACTAGTAATTCCCATCCACAAAGTAATTATTTTAGATTTCTTAGTTCTATCTGGATAGGGGATAGATTTTGGCACTCGACACTTCCTACAATGAGATCGTAGTTTTCGTGAGCTGCAATACCAATTTTTTCCACAACCTAAGCATTTATATTTTACCCAGCTAACATGTCCTGGTATTGGGGTGAATCAGACAGGGTGTATGGGATGGTACTGATGGAGGTTGTAATTCCTCCTTTATATAAGTCACAGGCTAAGGTCAAAATACAAGAGCTTTCTGGCTGAAACAGCCCAGATCTTCCTGTTTGAAGTGGAAGTATTCCTCCCCAGGGTGGGTGTCGGAGGTTTCTCAAAACTTGTCTAGGCGGAACTTGAAACCACTGATATAAGCTTGGCCTTACTTCCCAATTAGGCATGATTCTTTGTACATTCCTTAGATCATTTGGGTCTTCCCAGTTCATTACTCCCTTGTCCCCGCTTGAGAGTCAATTTGGTATCACCCAGTTCGGAGGTTATGGTCCACTCTTTAGGTTCCTCCACAGGTCCTTTGATTTGGCTAGCATGGATCCACCCTCTTTCCCTGGTTCGGATTGCAGCCTCAGTTGTCAGTAATACCTGAAAAGGACCTTCCCGTTGTGGAGTTAAAGATTGTTCTTTCCATGTTTTCACTAGTACCCACTCCTCTGCATGGATATTATGGATTTTCAATTCTAAAGGTGTGGTTTGAGGGATTAGCCCTTTCAACCGTAAATCCTCGAGTGTCTTTGCAATTGTGGTGACATATTTTCTAACACTCATTTCCCCTGCTTCATAGGTAGCAGTTTCATGTTGGGTGGCCAGAAAGGGTAATCCAAACATCATCTCATAGGGTGACACTCCTGGGTCTGACCTGGGTTGTGTTCGGACCCTCAGTAAGGCCAAAGGCAAACATTTTATCCATGACATCTGTCTTTGAATCATTAGTTTTGTTAGTTCTCTTTAAAGTCTGGTTCATCCTCTGCACTCAGCCTGAACTCTAGGGGTGCCATGGGGTATTTGATTCCCATGTTATTCCCAAGGCTTTAGTTATTTGCTGTAGGATTTTTGAGGTAAAATGCGTTCCTCTATCTGAGTCTATTCTATTAACCATTCCATACCTGGGAATAATTTGTTCCAAAAGGGTTTTACATACCACATTAGCTGTAGCTCTGACGGTGGGAAGAGCTTCTATCTAATGAGTTAAATGGTCTACTATTACCAATAAAAATTTCCACCTCTGCACTTGGAGAAGCACAGTAAAATCCACTTGGATATTTTGAAATGGCTGCAGAGCTAACTCGTGGCCTCCTAACGTTGTTTTTCTCATTACCTTTCTATTTACTTTTTGACAAATTATATATTTCTCAGTTACTTTTGTTAATCCAAAATTCCCAATGCACCCATAATTCCTTAAAAAGTGATCACACAAGGCTTGAGTACCCCAATGAGTTTTTTGATGCATATTTTCTAATATTTTCCTAGCAAGAGGTTTAAGTAACTGCCTCCCATCAGGAAGTTTCTATTTCCCAGACTGATCTTGTTCTCCCCCTATTTTACTTAATTCTCTTTCTTCTGCTTTACAAAATTTTGGGATTTCCAATTCTTTCTGGTCTGGGGTCAAAATTAACATAACCCTTTTGGTCCCATTTTCTGCTGCATCTCTAGCCTCTTGATCTGCCAAATTATTCCCTCTTATTTCTGGGGTCATTCCCTTTTAGTGTCCTTAAACATGTACCACAGCTATTTCTTCAGGTAATTTTAATGCCTCTAAAACCTCTAAAATGAGTCCCTCATGTATCAGACCCTTTCCTTTTCAATTTAGTAATCCCCCTTCTTCCCAAATTTTTCCAAAGGTGTGCACTACCCCAAAGGCATACCTTGAATTGGTATATATGGTCCCTTTCTTTTGTGCCAAATATTCCAGTGCCCTTTTTAGAGCATATAACTCACAAGATTGAGCTGACCACTTTGAAGGTAATTTCCCTTTTTCGATGGTCTGCATACTTTTCCCATCAACCAAGGCTTATCCTGACATCCTCTTTCCTTGCAGACGTCTAGATAAACCATCAACATATATTCTTTCTCTTTCTGGGAGGGCTAGTTCTGCTAGATCCTCCTGAATTTTAGTTTGGTATTGTATAATTTCTAAACAGTTATCTGTTAAGTTACTTTTCAGTTCTCTATATGAGAATTGAGTTGGATTCACACTTTTGCTTACTTCTAATGTCAAGTCATCACTGTCTATCAAGATTGCTTCATATTTTAACATTCTAGAGTCTGTTAACAATTTTTCATCTTTTTGGTTTAACACATTTTGTACCATATGGGGTGTATACACCATTATTTTACTTCCAAAAGTGAGTTTACGGCTCTCTTCTACCAGAATAGCAGCAGCTGCTACTGCTTGAATGCTTACTGGCCAGCCATGACTCATTGGATCTAGCAATTTTGATAAATAGACTACTGGCTTTTTCACTCCCCCCCATTCCTGGACTAAAACTCCATGAGCTATTCCACCTTCCACATTTACATACAGATGAAAGGGTTTTTCTAGTGAGGGTAAGCTCAAGGCTGGTACCAAAGCTAATTTCAACTTCAATTTTTCTAATTTATTATCATCTTCCCTGGTCCACTTTATATCCTCCCCTTCTGTCAATTTTTCATAGAAAAATTTTACTGTCTGTGTATATCCTTCAATCCATAATCTACAATATCCCAACAGTCCAAGCAGTCTCCTAACTTCCTTCTTTGAAGAAGGTGCAGGGAGAGATAAAATCCCTGCCACCCTCTCAGGATTAAACCTTCGGCTTCCCTTAATTGTTAAGTGACCAAGATACTTCACCTCTGATCCCACGAATTGTACTTTCCCTTTTGATACTCTTAATCCCTTTTCCCCAAGATAATTCAAAAGTTTTATAGTAGGTTCTCTAACTTCCACTTCAATTTCCCCCGGTAATAAAAGATCATCTACATATTGGATAATTTTTATTCCGGGAGGAGTGGAGAAAGTTAGTAAGATTTCTTCTAAAGCTCGCCCAAATAGATTTGGAGATTTGGTGAATCCCTGTGCTAATTTTGTCCATCTTAGTTGTTGCTTCCTCCCAGTGTTTGGATCCTCCCATTCAAAGGCAAAAATACTCCAGATTTCCTCTGCTAATGGACAAGCCCACTAAACCACTGATGCTGAGGGGGGACTTAAAAGAGTGTAGGGGTTGGGTACCACTGGGTAATGGGTTCGATTTCTCTTGTTCACTTCTCTTAAATCTTGTACTAATCTATAATTCCCATCAGGCTTCTTTACTGGGAGAATAGGGGTATTATGAGGAGACATACAGGGTTCCAATGTCCCATCCTTTATCAATTCTTCTATTACCGGCTTTAAGCCTTCTCTTCCTTCTAAGGATATAGGGTACTGACGTATATAGATGGGACATTCTTCTTTCTCGATCGTGACCCTTATAGGGTCAATATTTAATCCTCCCCTATTTCTTTCCCCGGCCCAAACCTTTTTGTTAATTTTTTTCCTCATCTTCTTGGCCAAGTTTTAACACTTTAGCTGTCATTTTCCCTTCTTTGGGTATAACCCCTATTCCCAATTGTATCTCTAAGTCCCTCCCCAATAAGTTGCAACCTGCTCCAGGAACTAATAAGACATCTCCCATCTCTATTCTGGTTTCCCCTTCAATTGCTACATTTTTAATGGCAGGAACACTAAACCCTTCCCCTTTTGCTCCTGTTACTTTCACAGTGTCATTACTTTCATCACATCCCTTTGGAATATTTTCTACGCAAGTTCTCTCTGCCCCAGTATCCACTATAAATTCTAATACCTCCTCTTGGGGGCCCACCTTTAAGGTTATCAAAGGCTCTAGATGGTATTTATCCCCCAGAAAACAGAGCACATGACCTCCCTATTCTTCTTCAGGGTGTATCTCTTGGAATATTTTCAGGTTCTTTTTAAGGTGAGGACATGCTCTTTTATAATGTCCCTCTTCCCCACAATAGAAACAGACATTTTTTGTTTGTTCCTGAGATTTTAATTGTGCAGAGGCTCTGTTTCTTCCTTTCTCCTTGTCTCTAAAACCTGGATGTTTGGGGTTGGTACCTGGAGGCTTCAAATTCTTTTGGAAATTGCCTTCCGCATAGTGGCTATCAGCATTTTTGCTTCCACTTCGGCTTTTTCTTCATCTCTCTGTACATAAACTATTTGAGCCTCTTTTAATAATTCATTTAATGATTTTTAATGCCAGTCCTCAATCTTTTCCAGCTTTTTTTTTAATGTCTGGCCAGGCATGAGTGACAAAGTTAACTCTCAGTATGGTTTGCCCTGCTATAGTTTCAGGGTCTATTCTGGAGTATTGCTTTATGTTCTTTCGGAGCCTCTCTAACCATTCAGGGGGAGTTTCTTCCTTTCCCTGCTGTCCCTCAAAAGCTTTGCTGATGTTTTGCCCTCTGGGTGCTGCCTCTTTTATCTCTCTGATTATCAGATTGCAATAATCATTCATATGTCCCCGCCCTACCTCTTCATTGTGATTCCAGTTAGGGGGTGCTATAGGCATTTTCTGATCCCCAGCTGGACCTTGTTGGTTTTCTCTTTCCCAAATTCTCATCCCAGCAGCTCTAATCATGTGCCTCTCCTCTTGGAAAAATATTATATTCATTATGGACTGCATCTCTTCCCAAGTAAAAATATTAGGGCCTAGAAATTGGTCTAATTGCTCAGCTGTCCCTATGGGGTCTTCTAATAATCCCTTAATTTCCTTTTTAAAAGTTCTGACTTCTGAAGAAGTCCAAGGGGTGTTTAGAAACCCAGTCCCTCCTTGAACTCCACACATGGGCACTTCTCTTAATGGAAATACTCTGACCCCTTGTTCCCAGCTTTCCTATTCTTTGACCTTCATAACCCTATTCCCTTGTTTTGGGGTAGAGAGGTTATCAAGCTGCCTTTGAGTTTTAATTGAATTTCTAGTATTTTGGTACAGTGCTCCTGCGGAAGCCAGAACCATGGAGGGGTGGGTGGAAGTGGGCTGGGGAACCATAGAGGTGTTTGCGCAAGTGGGCGGGGAAGCCAGAATCATAGAGATGTGAGCGGAAGTGGGCGGGGTAGCCGGGACCATTACCGGAAAAATGGGAGGTTTGACCGGCAGAACCATGACAGGGGCAGAGGCAGCCGATATGACAACAGGAGCAGAGGTAGGAGCTCCTAGCATGGGTGGGAAATTTGGGGCTCTTAAGGTGGTGTCCTGGGTTAGGCCAGAGGGGTCAAAATCTAGGAAGTGATCTGTGCTGCAGGAATGCAGGAAGGAATACAACTTCCTTCCTGCGAGAGAGAGAGCCAATAATCAGGTAGTTTTAAGAATTGATAGATAAGTAAACCAATTAAAAAGTTGGTCCGCCTTCAAGGAAAAAAACCATATATAAGCAGAGACTCTCTGACGCTCTTCCTCTTTGGACCTGCTGCTGCTGTGTAGAGAGGAGCAGCTCCTGCTTCTCTCGCTGGTAAGGCCCAAGCGCTTTCCCCCCCCCTCCACAGGAGGGATGGGGTGGGGAAGGGAGGTTTTACGGCAGCTGTGCCGTTGCAGCCGGGCAGGCATGGGGGAGGAAACGATTGGAATTTTCAGCAGATCCAGCTCAGCCGGTGTGTCAGTTACACAAGAGGGAGAGCCGGGCCAGGCAAGGACCGGGCCGGACTCCATCCAGCTCAGGCCAGGCCCTGCCCTGTCACCCCGGGCCCAGATGGCCCCACCAGGCCGAGCCAGCTTGGCAGAGCCAGGCAGAGACTCTTGAGAGCATCTGGCATCCAGCTCGGACCTGTTCAAGCAGCCCGGCAAAGAGCACGTGATCCTCACACTGCCGGAGAGAGAGAGACAGAGATTAACTCTCTCCATGCCTGGACTAAACTCACAGACACCCATCCTTCTTCGCAGAGAGAGGAACGAGTGAGGACATCTACATAGTGCAGCGCAGAGACTTTACAGTCAGTGAGGAAAGCAAGGCGTACTGGGGAGGTGCATGGGAAGTTGCTTCAAGGTGAAGCTGAAAACTCTTTGAGAATAAGCAGTTTGGGACTGAGCTAATAGAGATTCTCTGCTTAATATGTGAGGAATGCCAGTCAAGGGGATGTGAGTTCTTGTGCAGCCAATGGAACTGAAATACCTAAGAATTACAGACAAGTAAGTGAAAAATTTTAGCCTGATGAGGAAACTAGAACCAAGAGAGGAGAGGCTGTGACCCAGAGCCCTGGTCCCAGGGAGAATGCTAGAGAACCTGAGTTGTCAGGAGAACCTGTGTTGCTAAGCACAGAAGAAGGGATTTTCTTTGTTGCTGCAATTGAACTGGGCATCCTTAAAACAGGTGCCCTGTGGACTGTTCATAACCCACCCAAGTGGCTGTGGGAAGGCTACTGGTGTGAGAGAGATCCACCATTAAGCTGGACTTTGCTCCGAGCGGCGGTTAATGGTGAGGCAGAAGACCCATAAAAACTGTATTTTTCTTACAGAAAATCCATGGTGTAAGCAAAAGAAACTTCTCTCCCTAAATGAACTGGAACAAAAGCTGTTTCTGAGGTGGTAAACTGACTGGAAGTCAAAGTGTTGTCTTTTGTATGTTGTCAGGGAGAATGAAATGGAGAGGGGGGAAAGAGGGGTAGTCTGAAGAGTTTGTTCTAGTTTTTTCTTGAGGTTTTTTTTTCTTTTTTCCCTTTCTCTTAGATATATTAATAAAACTTCTTTGTACTTTATAAAGTTTGAGCCTGCTTTGCCTACTCCTAATCCTTATCTCACAACAAGCAATCAAGTAAATTTAAGTAGGTGTGCTAGCATTTAGCCACAAACCTGAATAAGTGAACTAAAACCACGACAGGTGGGATCTTCCGGTATGGCAGGGAGAGGTGCTGGAGCCCCCAGCATAGGTGGAAGAGGGTCTATTATCCCCTGGCCAGCAGGAGGGGCTGGCAAGATTTCTAGAGGGTCCCAGCCTTTTTCTCTTTTTTCTTTGACTTGCTCTGCCTCTAGGGTCTTTGATACCTTAAAAATTTTTACCTCCAGGGGTTTTGTGTCTCCTGTCCGACAGAAAGCATATTATTTTTCTTCTGGATCAAATGGTTCTGTGGAATTTAGAAAATTATTTAAGACCTGGCAAATCCAAACCTCAAAAGATCCATATCTAGGCCAATAAACATGTTCAAGTCTTATTTCCTTTTTTGTCCATTCTATCATACAATATTGAATCATTTTTACTTTTTCTTTTGTACTAGGGTCAATATTCAGTTAGCTAACTTAATTCCCAGGGGACTGTCTTGGGGTATTTCTGGGGGCACCTTCTGTATTCCTTTTCTTAAACTTGACTTACTACTCCTTTGTCCCATTTTCCCAGGATTTTATCTGTTTGTCCCTGGCCCCCCTGCTTCCCTGCTCTAACCCACTCTTCTGATAACTTAAAGACCACCTACCCTTCACACCACAGAAAATCTTTTCCTCTTTTAATAATATAATTCACCACCCCTCCAGACAATAAATACTTTAAATCAACAATCTATATTACATATATTTTTCATTCATTCACACTCACTTTTATTTCTTTGATATGTCCCACTAATTTTCACTCAGAACAGCACAAGAATAAGGTACCTTTCAAATTATTAGTTAATATCCACCCACAGGTATAGCTTTTCCGATTGGCCAACCCCAGATGCTCTTGGGTATAGTATCCTCAGAATATTCTCCTCAACCTTTTAACCCCACACGTCCCATCTTGAGGAATTTCCTTATCTTCTGTGGATCTCAACCCTCAACCTGGCACTTTTGGGGACTTTCACTTCCATCCCCTGTTTCCTAGTAGATTGTGCTAGGAAACTCCTGATTCCCTTTTGCCTAGGGGGTCCTCTCCCTCCCTGAAACCCAGTCCCAGTTACCCCCCCCCCCCCCGGGGGGTCTTTCACTCCTTTTTTTTTCTTTTGCTTTGTTTCCTCACTGGCTGTCTTCCTCACGGAAAAAAACGGAACCGCAGCCCTCAGAAATTCTGCTTCGCTCCGCAAGTCTGGAATACCCAGCCTGCATCTCACACAAACTTCATTCAACCCCCGTATTTTCCCCCCTGGTGATACTTACCAATCCTTGTTTTCTTCTTCTGGCCCGGGCCACGTGCAGGAAGATTTGTGGGGCTTGCTACCATAGTTTTTTCTTTCAGGGAACCCTTTTACCCTTTTCTTTTGTTTTATTTGTCCCTTCTTGTCCACGGGTGTTGACCTGCAACCACCGGTCCTCCTCAGAAGAAAGGGAGCAGGGCCGCCTGAATTCGGGTGGGGTGCGCCTTCCCCCACTCGGGATCTCCCGAGGCAAAGTGTTGATCCTGGGCGATGCCCCCGATTGTGAAAAACGAGGTCCACTCTCCTGTTAAAATTTAAAGGTTTAATAAAAGACAATAAGGGACAAGATAGAGCAAAAGGTTACAGTGCCCAGGATGCTGGGTACCCTTGGCATTGAGCCAAGAGCACACCTGCTATGGTGAGAGACTCTTTATATACTTTTCTTATTGCATCAGCCTATTGCATATTCATAGACAATTATGCGTATTCAAACTTTTCCCAAAACTATTTTACGTGTTCCAAGAACTAGGTAGCATGGCTCCTCCTTGGGTCTGCCTTTTTAGAGCATGCGTGGTCCTTTGGGAGAGTCCAGTATCTTCCTTCGTCCATCAGTTTCCAGCAGATGGTTGTTGTTGATAGAGATGTCCTGTGGCAGGTGCCTGTCACACTCGTGCTTATCCAGTTAAGCGGGTGGTTTATTGTAAGTTAGGTACATTTTAACACAGCTATATTAGTTATTTCTCAACTATATCTAAGTTAGAACAAAGAAAAAAGCATTTAGTAATAATTATATTTCTATAACAAAAGCTACTTCTATTATACACATAGTATTCATTTTGACACTTGCGAAAAGCCAATACTATATGTATTTATCACACACAGGGGCTTCACTCGCTTTGCCTGCTTAATTGCAGCACACGTCTCACAGTCATGGATAACCTGAGAGATACAGTCCATGGTTAGATCCACCCCTCGGTCTCGTGCCCATTTATAGGTGGCATCTATACCCTGATGGCCTGAGGCATCATGATGACCTGGGGCATCATAGGCCCATCTAGCTGGGAACAAGTCTCCCTTGTGTTGCCAATCTAAGTCTGTCTTTCACACCTCTATCTTTGCAGCCTGATCTGCCTGCTCTTTTTTTCCTGCTCATGGCGAGAGGAGAATTAGCTCCCTTTCTGTCTCCGGTAAGGACGAGTTCCCCCGCCATCCCCCGCCATTCGCAGCCTGACTCTCAGCCGTGAAGGGTGCGGGGAGGGGGAAGGAGGATGGGAAGCCCCAAACTGGATGTGCGGACTTTTAAAATCTAGTTTTGCTGAACACGCCAGTTCTTCGGGATCCCGGCCAGCCCCGCTGGGCCTTGTTTCGCCGCAGGGTCCCGGTTGGGCCGGGCGGGGTCGGGCCCTGCTCTGCCGCCGAGCCGAACAGACCTCGTTCCGGCCCCGAGCCGGCGAACCATCCTGGCAGCGCCGCGAGAGATCGTAAAACCAAGAACAGACGCAGCCCAGCGCAGGCAAGTTTTCTCTTTAGTACGGGTGCTGAAACTCTATACTTAAACAGCCCAGGCGCCACCTGTCAGAGACCACGTGACCATCGCAGAGGCCCGAGAGATTAACCCTTTCAGGGCACAGATGAAACCTGCAGAAAATCAATCCTTTCCTGAGAGGAGAAAAAAGCGTGAAGACACTTAAAAAGCACAACATAGAGACTTTAAAGGCAGTGAAGAAAGCAGAGCCGATGCATAGAGAGGGAGGAGATGAGGAGATGCCTCAGTCTTAAAGCTGAAATTTCTTTTGTGAAGACATGGTGATGAACTAAGCTAAAATTCCCTGTAACCCAATTAAGAGTTTGTCTTGGTTTGAAAGACAGGTGTCTTTTATGGAAGGCAGGAGCCTCCCTTGGAATGGGAAACTGTAACCCTTCTCCCTCCGAATTATTATAAATTTGAAATCAAGAGGCTCTCAGGCAGAGATATGGGAATAGGAATAACAGTTCTTTACTAATATCTAAAACAAAGCTAACAAATAACAACTACGGCGTTAACCAACAAACCGAACAAGAAACCCAGTGGCAGCCTGCTTGGCTTCAGGCACCTTTTCCCTTTGATGCAGTTCCAGTCACTGTCTGCAGGGGGCGCTCTGACGTGAGCTCAGGTAGCACAACAGCAATGGCGGCTGCCAGAGGCAGGGAGGGATGGAGGAGAGCCTTTGTTTCACAGACCCTCGGGGGGGCGGCTGGTGTCGGTGCCACAGCAGGTTCCCCGGACACAGGGAGCTGGGACAGCAGGAGGCCCCGGCGTGCATGGGGAGCCCAGTTACAGTGTAGCAAAAACTCTGAGCAGCGCCGAGGAGCAGGGGAGAGACAGTCTGGTGGCAGGCAGGTCGGCTCCTGATGGGGGCAGAGGGAAAGACTCACAACAGAAAAAACCGGCAGCTCCGTGCTGGCTTCTCAGTGGCCGTGGGTTCAGCAGACAGCAGCTCCAACCATCGGGCTCTCAGGGTCCCGAGCAAGAGACTGCCCTCCCTCCACCCTTGCTTTTTCAGTCCCCAAAATCTCGTGTTGTCACTGCTTCCATGAGAGGGATTCTGCCCCGCTCTGCCAAGGAGAAAGGCCCTAGCCATGTGCTTTGTTCTCTTAAGTACCCGGCCATTAGCCCAGTCATTAGTCCCTTAGCAACCCATGGGAGAAAAATTCCTGAGGAAAAAAAAACAAGAAAAAACCTAGATCCAAACTCCAACATTCTTAATGGGGGAAGAATGTAATGTTCTATCTGCAGCCAGTAAACCAAGGCACCTGTGTAGAAATAAGTTGATATTGAAGTAATTGCAGCCTGATGAGAAGCCTGAACAGAGAGAAGTTGTGATCCAATCCCTTTGCCCCAGGCATGAAAGAAGAAAATCTATGTTGCCAGCAATAGAAGAAGAGGATTTCTTTACTGCTACAGTAGAACAACTCATCCTTAAAATTATACCCCATAAGCCACATTGGCCCACTGAAAAGATAGCTGTGGGAAGGCTATCTAATGTGGGAGGGACTTAGTACAAGCAGACTTTTCCTCCCCGGCAGCTGCTTCTTGTGAGGCTAGAGCTGCTAGAGAACTGTATTTCTTGTGGAGAAAACACCATGGTAATAGCAAAGGAAAACTTCTCTCCCTAAATGAACTGAGAAAAGACTATTTTAGAGGTGATAAACTGACTGAAGGTTCAAGTGTTGTTGTTTTTTACGTTGTCAGTGGGAAAGAGATAAAGAGGTGGGGGGAGGAAAGGTGTTCTGAGGGTTTGTTCTGGTTCTTGTTTTTTTTTCTTTTTAGGTCTATTAATAAACTTCCTTTATATTCTTTAAATTTTGAGCCTGCTTTGCCTACTCCTAATCCTTGTCTCATAGCGAAAATTGGATAAATTCTGGTAAGTGTGCTAGCGTTTGGCCAAAAACTCGACGAATTCATACCACTACATCTACAGTCCCATGTCTGGAGAATGCATTTGTCGCTGAAAGGCCAAGACCAGCACAGCAAGAAAAACTTGCTGCAACTCAAAGTTGAATCTGACATATATTCTGGGCTTCTTTCAGATTTCAGGTTAGTTCAGTAAAATTTGATGGCCATGAAAGAGTGAGAAGGAAGAGAGAAAGAAGGAAAGTAATTTCAAAACATGTGGTGTAGCTGAAATTACATCACCATTTGTTGTTTGAGTACTCAGGTCAGGGTCAAAATAGAGCCAAGCTGCATCTTTGGGACATACTGCAATGAGAAACTGCTGATAGAATCCCAGAAGATAAGAGGCTAATGTCTATGTCTCAGACACCAATAGCCGGATGGCTGTGGACCCAACCAAGGATTATTGGTAATAACAACCAAGGATTGTTGGTAATAACAGTGTGGGAAAGAACAGGATGTGGCTGGAGAAGGGGCCATACGGAGGTAGGGCAGCACTTTTCTGGGGCAAACATCCTTGTTGTAGCTCCTGGAGATAAGCACAACACAGCACAGCACAGGTGCAGGAATGATGTTGAGAAGTGGACATGGACTGGGTGGGGGGGGGGGGGGTGGAGACCAAAACCCCTGAAGCCTCTGACCCATTTCTGGAAAAGTCTGAAAGAATGGACTGCGCATGAGAACTAATTTGCATAGAAAGCGAGAAACTTAGCTCCAGGGTGGAGAAACCCATCTATAAAAAGATACACCCATAGAGTTTAGGCCTACATGCACCCCAGGACCCTGGACTCCCCATCAGCTGGATCAGTGCTGGAGCCAGGACTGGTGATCTCTTTTTCCCCCTTTTTTCATTTCTTTCTCTCTCTCCCCCTCTTTAATTCATCTCCCTCTCTATCTCTCTTCCATTTCACCCTACCCCTTTATCCAAAACCCACTGCCATGTGTTTATACTAGGAGATCAGGGACTAACTTATACCAATTTCCATACCAAGTGTCTAATTTACTAATAAAACTTTGTGATTTTTTGCAGGCCCTCTCACTTTTGTCATTCCTTTCAATCATGACCATTTACAAATCTTGCTTGCTCCCTTTCCCTTAGGGCTGGGATACCACATACATCAAACTACTTTCTCACTTTTAATCATCAGGCACCAGCTAGTAATGGTTTCACTAAGCACTGCAGTGGCACTTACAGCAAATAAGTCCTTTGTCTTGGACAAAGCACACCATTTATAGCGATTCTCAAATGCAAAACCAAGACATTCAATGGCAGTTATGTGATATAGTTATGAAAGGTCAGAATTAGAATCACAGAAGCATAGAAAGGTTTGGGTTGGAATGGACCTTAAATACCATCTAGTTCCAACCCCCTGCCAGGGGCAGGGACACCTTCCACTGGACCAGGTGCCTCCAAGCCCCATCCAACCTGGCCTTGAACACTGCCAGGGTTGGGACATCCACAACCTCCCTGGGAAAGCTGTTCCGGTGTCTCACCACCTTCACAGTAAATAATTTCTTCCAAATATCCAGCCTAATTTTCCCCTCTTTCAATTTGTACCCATTACTCCTTGTCCTGTCACTGCAGTTCCTGACAAAGTCCCTCTCCAGTTCCCTGTAGGCCCTTCAGATACTGGAAGGTGCTATTAGGTCTCCACCCAACCTTCTCTTCTCCAGGCTGAACAGCCCCAACTTCATCAGCTGGTCTTCATAGGAGAGATGCTCCAGTGCTCTTATCAGCTTTGTGGCCTCCTTTGGACTTGCTCCAACAGTTCCATGTCCTTCTTATGTTGGGGACACCAGAACTGAACGCAGTACTCCAGGTGAGGTCTCAAGAGAGCAGAGTAGAGGGGCAGAATCATCTCCCTTGCCCTGCTGGCCATGCTCCTTTGGATGCAGCCCAGAATTCCATTGGTTTCTGGGCTGGGTGCTCACTGCTGGCTCACAGTGAGTTTTTCATCACTCATCACCACAAAGTCCTTCTCTGCAGGGCGGCTCTCAGTCACTTCTCCACCCAACATGTCAGTGTGCCTGGGATGGCTACAAACCAGGTGCAAGACCTTGCATTTGGCCTTGTTGACTTTCATGCGATTCACACTGTCCCACCTCTCAAGCCTCTCCAGGTCCCTCTGAATGGCATCCCTTCCCTCCAGTGTGTCAACTGTGCCACACAATTCGGTGCCATTGGCAAACTTGCTGAAGGTGCCCTCGATCCCACTGTCCATGTTGCCAAAAAAGACTGAACAGTATCGGTCCCAGTACCAACCCCTGAGGGACATAATATGTCACTGGTCTCCACTTAGACATTGAGCCGCTGATCACAAATCTTTGAGTGTGACCATCCAGCCAGTTCTTTATGCACCGAGTGGTCCTTTTGTCAAATCTGTCTCTGCAGTTTGGAGACAATGATGTTGTGCAGGACAGTGTCAAATGCTTTGCACAAGTCCAGGTAGACGATGTCAGTTGCTCTGCCCCATCCACCAGCTCTGTAGCCCTGTCATAGAAGGTACCAAATTTGTCAAGCATTATTTGCCTCTGTAACGCCATGTTGGCTGTCACCGATCACCTCTTTGTTTCCCATGTGCCTTAGCATAATTTCCAGGAGAATGTGCTCCATGATCTTGTCTGGCACAGAGGTGAGACTGACTGGGCTGTAGTTCCTTGGGTCTTCTGCTTTTCCCTTTTTGAAAACGGGGGTTATATTTCTTTTTTCTCTGGTTGTTAAGAACTTGACCTGACTGCCATGATTTTTCAGAAATAATGGATAGTGACTTAGCAACTTCATCTGCCAGCTCCCTCTGCACCCACGGATGGATCTCATTGGGTCCTATGGACTTGTGCACACTCAGGTTTCTTAGGTGGACTCGAACATGATCTTCTCCTACAGTGGGCTCAGGGTCTTCATTCTCCCAGTCCCTCTATTTACCTTCCCCAACGTGGATGGCATGGCTGGAGCACTTGGCTTTGAAGTCTGAGGCGTAGAAGCTGTTGAGAACCTCAGGTGTCTTTGTCCAGGGTAGCCAGGTGATGCTGTTTGGTTTCTGCCTTTTTTCTTTTATATGTTCTCTGTGCTCTTTGCACATATATTTGTAGCTCTGTAGCCGATTGTATTAATAGCTAGTTTTCCCAGTACTTTTCCATGGTCTTTCCCTAAGCAGAAAGACAAAACAAATTCCAGAGCTCCAAGCCCCAGGGGGTACAAGGCCCTGTCCTATCTCTGTTCTTCCTGGGAACCAAGGCCGAGAACAACTTTGAGGTACATTTTCATAAACAAAGTAGAGCCAGTGCTGAGAGGGGGGCTCCAGAGAAGGGACTGGACCTGGGAGGAATTGAATCACCAGTTGTTCTCCTAATTGGTGCTTTTAATCAATTATGCTAATTTCCTAAAACCTAGAAATATGCACTCATCCCTGGAGGGGTGGGCTTTTATGGACGCCTTTCCATAACTGCTCCTGAAGACCTTAAAAATAAAGATCCCCTTTATATTACCTCCTTGCTAAAATGATCTCGAGTTTCTTTTCCACGTTGGGGCAAAAGGCAACACAGGTCTCCCTTTTCCTTCCAGAAAGGGCCCACATTATCCCTAGTCTTTCTTTTGCTTGCAACATACCTGTAGAAGCCCTTCCTGTTATCATTGATATCCCTGGCCAGACTCAATTCTAACTGGGCCTTGGCTTCCCTAACCTGGTCCCTAGCTTTCCATAAAACTTTCCTGAAGTCCAGGGCAGTGAGCTTGCTGCAAGCCCTCCTCACTGCCCTGAGGATCTCGAACTCCACCATCTCATGGTCACTGCAGCCAAGGCTGCCTTGGAGCATCACATTCCCCACCAGCTCCTCCCTGTTGGTGAGCACAAGGTCCAGCATAGCATCTTTCTTTGATGCCTTTTTCTGGTCTTAGGAAATAAAGGCTCAGACAGGGTTAGAGGGTTGCGGGTTGTTTACCTCGGTATTTTAATAGGATCCCATTCGATGGCTTCTGCCGTCCAGGTAGAACACGCCGCAAAAAGCCCCGTCCCCCCAATCGGGTATACAATTAAAGACTCTACACATTAGCATATCTACCAGGAGGGCCCAATAAGGGGCCTGGGTGGGTTAACTTCTAGTTTACAAAATCTGTCCTACTAGGAGACTTTGAGGGCTCACGAAAACAGGGTGTTTGGTCTTCTAACTCTACGTGGCTTCAGGGATGTTTAGTCTACTGGCCTACTGGACACCATGAAACCAGGCTAAACTATCACCTAAAGCATCACAAGTATGCATGCTAATACTTGTGAATATAGGGAACAGTGTAAGAAATATTCAGAAGAAAAGCAGCAAAAATCCTTCAGGCATCACTTTGTTGACTCTTCAATCACTTGTGTAAGGAAGTTGTCATTGACACATTCGAGGAACCTCTGGGATTGCCTGTGCCCTGCCATGTTGTCCCTCCAACAGATATTGGGGAGGCTGAAGTCCCCCAGGAGGACCAGGGTGTTACGAATGGATATGGGAGTTAAATATCAGTCCTTGCCTCCTGCCCAGGCTTTGGCAGTAGGTAGTAACCTTATTGAGGTAACCAGCACCCCAAAACCCACTCTTGTGTATAAGTTCTTTTAATGATGACTGATTCTGTCTATTATAGAATGAAACATTTATTAATAGATGAGGAAACTAACAGATATAAGACTTAAAAGCAAACCAGTACTACACAGGAATAAAACAAAAAGAAAGACTACTAGTAGTTTAACATATACAGTGCACGATAAGGTACCTTTTTCAGTTACAGCTAGTGAAGAAACAGTATAAGATTAGGATTCAATGTATCTTACCGTCCAATTGCTGGTGGTGCACACATCGAGATCCTTTCCCTCAATCCCCGGGGAAGTAACCACAAAGCCTGCGTCCAAACTTTGGGGAGAAGCTTCAAACACTTTTGGGGTGTGAGAGACTTTTGCCTCAGTGATAGCTCGTGTATCTTTTATAGTGTAAAACCACGATTCTTAAGTCAGTGATTTTTCCTTTATCTCTCCTTCCATCAACTCTGCAGACTAAGACGTTGATTCTTAGCTGAGGCTTGAGCCCTCTGGCGCCAGAGATGACCCCTGCTGGGCCTTCCTGCCCTTGGGTTATCTCTTTATGCACCCGTTATCTGTGGCACACAGGAGGAGGAGGTGAGGGGGGTAGGTGTCCTGCCACACAGGGCTGGTGAGCATGAGGCCTCTCTGATCTGCCTATGGAGGGATTCATCCACACCATCCTCCTGATCCGAGATCCTGTAGTGTACCTCCACTACAACATCTCCTGTTCCTGCCCCCACTTTAACCTTGACCCACTGTCCTGGGTTGACTGTATGATGCTTGTATCCCCAATCATCTGTCCTGCTTATGCCGGATATTAAGTTCTGTAGCTTTACGTTTGGCCCAGAGAGACAGAGAGAGTGAAGAGAGTGAAGGGGGGGGGAGAGAAAACGCACACAGTTTGTCTACAGGAGCTACACCTTACTCCCCCAGAAATTCCTTCAGAGACTGCGCTCGAAGCAGAGACAGAAAAAAGACAGATAAGCTCTCTGTGTGCTCTCGGACTTCACAGCAGAGTGCTCTCGGAGTTCGCTCGGCTTTTGCAGGGAGAGAGAGACTTTGTTTCTTTTGCTGTTTTTTCTTTCATTCTGGGACTGGTCAGCATCTCTGTGGTCCAAGACATCAAGACAATCCCCCGGGGGCCCCCCGACTCTGCAGCCGGGCATGGCCATTGGCCCCAGTCTCTGGAGGGACTGAGGCTGACACAGCCACACCCACAGAAGGACTCTCTGGATCTACCATCTCTTCAGAGAAAGGAGAGGTTTCATTGTTTTATATCATTCAATTTTTTTTTCCATGCTTGTGAATATTCTGTTTGTTAAATAAATAGTTTTTTGGGAGATCTCATAGGGGTCTTTTCAGAAAGTCCCTTTATAGTCTTTTCAAAAGTGGGGAGCAGCTGGCCAAGAGGTGGGGGAATATGGCCCATTGTTTTGGGGTACAGAACAGGTGTACAGGACAAATCATTTGGTGCAGTTCTTTCCGCCTTGGCAGCAAAAACGACGCAGTCTACTGTGACCTGCACTACCAGTTCGGGCACCTACACTTGGCAGACATCCCACCTTGGTCTGGCCCGGGCTTCTTCTGCCCTCTTTCCCCCTTGGGGATTTTTGGGTTTTCAGTCTCTGTCCTTGTCGTGAGGCACCCTGTGGCTCACAATCGTCGTTGAGAGCACTCACCACGATTCCGTAGTGTTGTTGTAAAGTCTTCAGGACTCGTCAATGTTGGTAGCATAACCCCGGAAAACAGAGACAGAAAAAAGAAGAAAAGGAAAAGGAAAAAGGAAAGGAAAAAAAAAAGGAATAAGCAATTTCAATCAAAATACACATTTAATTTCTTATCACATCTTATCTTATATTAACACTCACGTAGTTCGTCTAGTGTCAATAATTTTAGGAGTGTCCATGGTGAATGGGATATCGACCAAATTATGTCCCTTCATTATAGATGTCAATTGTGTTAATCGTTTCATCATTCTCCAATTCATGATATACAAAATTGCTGACAAAACAAAACAAATCAAAACCAAAATCAAGAGAACAATGATGGGATGACACAATTTATTCAGGACACCTCTAGCAGTAGGTGACCACCCCGAAAGGGTATCCCACCAACTGTGTTCGGCATCTTTTCTTACTCTTTCTAGAACACTATGTATTTCTTTTACATTATGATGAACAGTTACCAAGGTTTTCTGTCTGTTTTTCTTGATCTTTTCCAAAATTTTGATTAAATCCTGGTGAAGCAACAATTGCTTTACCAAGGTAAGGTTCATCCCAATGGGGGTAGGCACAAGTTGGTGCATCAGTGAGTAATTGGCTTGCAAAAGGTGATAAGAACTGGAGCTAAATAAGAAAAATCACATCCTGTGATTTTAGTAAAGCTAAAAACACAAAAATTTGAATGAATTTTAGTATCCACTACTAAATTTTCCATGAATACACTATCACAAGCAGTTCTTAAGCATGCACATCCATTGCCTATATACACAAGCACTATTTCAGGATTCTCGTTAGGATGAATTTCAAAATGACAGATATTTTGTTCTGTGTCTAAACAAATGTCTTGAGCTCTAATTGCGTTACTTTCACAGATGAACCCTTGTTGTTCTCAGACAATACAAGTTTCCAAATTAACAGTTAGCCATTTCTTATCAATTTGACAGGCCCATTGCTTATGCTCAAAAGGATAAAGAATAGTTCCATCATGATTCAGCCCTAATGCAATGATAGGAAATACTGAATGCACTGAAGCATTACATATGGTTAGTACAAAGGCTGTGGCTGTGTTTGTAATAGGGTTATAGGTAAAATACACTAAGGTCCACCACGATTGGAATTCTCTTTCAAAATCAGTGGCACTGTCCCAAATTATTTTCCGAATTTCAGTAGGAAAAGTGCCTTCTTCGCCTTCTCTTATAACTGAGGCGGCAACTGACTGCATCCACAATTGAGCCTGGATTCAGCTAAGAGCCAAAGAGATATTGCTTTGTGTAGCACTGAGTGTGTCAATTATCAATTTGTGGTCATTCACATTTACCTTTTCCCAATTTGGCAATATGTTTGATAACAACCACTGGTGGGTTCCCAAGGCTGATAATGATGACTGCAGTGATTGTTGTAATTTGGTCAAATCTCTAGTCGTGGCAGCCAATTTATTCATTAGTACTTCTGAATCAATGCTATTCAAGATTCCCAATCCTGTTCCCACAGCACCGGTTATGTCTCTTTGCGTTCGTTTCTTAAAAGGGTTCCGCTTTCATAACCAGGTTGTCCACCCTTCGAAGGAAGTTTGCAGAAAAGGTGAACAAGATGGCTGAATTTCTGAGACATTGTTTTGCATCAGCAATTTGACTTGTTTAAGAGACCATACTGGATTAAACAATAATTGTTGTTGGCCTGTTTTCCTGATTATATATGGTCCGATTCAAAAATTCTCGGGCTAAGTATAACCGGTGGTTGGGTGGCAGGTATTACAACATCAACTTCGAGTTCCCCCCAGTATTTTGTATTGTTTTTACCACACATGACTTTATGGGGAAATTGTACAGCAGTTAAGTTTAGCCAGCAATCCCGATTTTGAACTTCACAAAATGAAACACGGCCATGAGGTCCAATGCTGTAACTGTGTATAGGTTGGGTAAAAAATTCAGCAATTAATTTACATTGTATTATAACATCATCACCTCGTGTTACCATAAAGGGAGGGAAAACATTATTCTTGTCCAACACAAGGGAGGTGCTTATACCATGGTATGTGACTACTGCACTCAATATGGGCTTTGCTACAGCATTTATTTTGAATCTATAAATTAAACCTTTAAGACCTGACTGATCTGCCAGGTTATTTTGCCAATTACATGTTACATAGGTTGGTTTGGTTAAAGTAAAATTATACCAGCAGTCAGTTGGTTCGTCTTTACAAAGCTTTGTGATTTCAACATTGTTGGTTCTGGGGTCTAAGGTGTAGTCAGCGACATTCTTCTGACGACAACACAGTATGAAGGGGGTTTGTTTGTCACATGTCCACTCTGTTGTAGGGTAAAGTTTTGCTATAATGTTGGGGTGCAAATTGCTTTTCACATCTGGTCCTAGAAAATTTCCAGTGATTGCAATGGTGGAAGCTTTCTCATAAAGAGATCCTTCCACTTTTCTGCATCCTACCTTAATTTTTTTGCCAGTTGTTCCATTTAGGACTCTAGCCCAATCCTTCCGGTCCCATCCCCATTCACTTGGACAGTATACCTCAGTCATGCAGCACTACAGTTGCGAGATTTGGGCGACGATCTCTGGGATAGGATCCTAGAGCCCCAGTGTGCCTGACAATAGCTTCAGACCACGGCCACTCAGCTGGATTTTGGCCTTGGTGTTGTGGTAGGATGCAGAAAAGTATCACTAGTTTTATCATGGTTTATCTGGTCTTCATGTCCCTTGGAGTTCCCCTGTGAAAAGTAAATACAACAGTCTGCCACCAAGAGGCAGAAAAAGTTAAAATGATGGAATTATCCAGTGTGTATTTATCCGACGCTCCTGCCCTAGGGCATCAGAGGCTATCCATGCATATTTATTTAGAGGGGTTTTTAGCACTAGTGGTACTTCCCCTACAGTAGGGAGGTCCACTAAAACAAGCAGCCACTCAGTACATCCCTTAAACACAGCATAGGAATCAGTGTAGATACAGACAAGAGAAGTATTCTGTACCTCATGTTGGAAAACACTCCAAACAGCTATCAACTCACCAACTTGGGTACTGCCTTCCCCCTCTGTAATAATTTGTTCACCAGAGGAAGTGTGGAGGGCTACAGCCTTGTATTTCCACACCTTACCTTCTCACTTGGCAGAAGCATCTGTAAACCAAGAATTTGCCGACTGTTCGGGGGAAAAAGGAGGGGCTACTTTAATAACTGAGGTAGGTTTGTCTTGGCTGCTATTCAAGCTTTCTTGTATTGCCAGATTTTTTACAGCTCCTTCAGTTATTGAGAAAATGTTACAATAATGTTCAATCTGAGCATACCACTTTCTTACTGAGGCCCTCTGGGCCACCCCATCAGGTGGGGGAGTCCCGATAGAAACAGCTTTGATAACTTTGAAAGGACCTCTCAAAACAATTGGTTGTTGACATGTAATCTTCTCCACTTCTATGAGAGCTAAGCTAACCACAAACAATCCCTTTTCCCAGGTAGTGTATCTTTTTTCAGCATCTTTGAAGCCACGGGAATAAAAACCAACAGGCCTCGTCGGACCCTCAGGGCCCTGCTGCCATATGTGTACTGACAACCCTGAGGAGGCAAATCCCCCATTCCACTTGTAAAGGATCTGTAGGATGAATAGGGCCCAGGGCTTGGTGAGCTGTTGCTTCAAAAATCAACAATTGCAATGCTTCTTCCTGAGAAGCAGTCCATTCCCATTTTACCCCTTTTCTCAGCAAGTTATAAAGAGGTCTGGCAATTATGGAAAAATCTGGGATGTGTTTCCTTCAGAACACTAATAATCCTAAAGCATGTTGGAGGTCTTTCCTGGATTCAGGCATTTTACTCTGATCTAAAGAGGTTAGGGTATCAGGTGGGATGCATGTCATACCTCCCTTCCACCAAATTTCCAAGAATTTCACTTCCTCTGAGGATTTTTGGACTTTTTCTGAGGGAATTTGCAAATTAAGACTTTCTAAGTGGGAGATTATTTTCTGTTGGGTATCTCCCACTTCTTCTATTTCATCTCCCCCCCACAAGGATATCATCAATGTATTGATAAACAGCTACATTGTCAGCTTTGGGTATTTTCTCTAACTCTTGGGCTAGAGCGTGATGAGTCAGGGTGGGGGAGTGTCTGTAGCCTTGGGGAAGCCTAGTGAAAGTGTATTGCTGTCCTTCCCGTGTAAAAGCAAAACGGTCCGTCTCTTCTGGCTGTAAAGGTATCATAAAAAACATATCTTCGACATCTATGGTTGCCATGATTGAGTGAGCTTTTTCTTGAATCAATGTTATTATTTCAGCTGGATTTGGGACCGCAGCTGTGAGAGGATCTGTGTTAGCATTCAGCCTGTGGAAATCTATCGTTAGGCTCCATTTCCCATTAGGCTTTCACACTGGCCACACCAGAGAATTGAAAGGAGAATGAGTGTTAATTACTACTCCTTGTTCTCGCAGCTCCTGTATAACCGGTTTGATACCCTCTTTGGCACCCAGGGGAAGGGGGTACTGTTTCACAAGTTACTTTGCTAAATGGTAGGGAGGGTGCAGCTGCAACCTCACTCCATCTCCAAACTTTGCAGTCACTGGCAGGTGAATTTGAGTGTGAACCCAATGGCTGAGGGGGTGTAGAATATGGGGTAAACGCAGGATCGGTAGATCCAGTTCAGTTGCTTGGGTTTCCAAGGAATCTATCCAGCCTCTCTATGGGACGTACAGCCACTATGGTTTTCTGAAGGACAATTGCTGTAGGTTTGAGTGATTCTGGAAGGCCTCGAACTAAAGGGGTCATCAGTTCAGGCTTCACAGGCAATTGCATAGGGGTTCATATCCAGGAATTAATTTATTTTCATGTATCATTTGCAGGCAAGCAGCTTTGTGAATGCTTTCTAGAAGTTGGTCGGGGGTGCTAACTATAGCTAAAGGGTCTCCCCTTTCTAGAGGATTGAGTCCCCCAGCCCAGAAAGCTGCACGCTGAGTTAGGGACCATGTGTTAAGTTCGTCTCCTGTTGTTAAAAAAACTCCATGTCCCCAGTATCCACTGGCTTCCTGTTCACTTAATTGAATTTGGTCTCCTCCAGTGAGAGACACTCGGAAGACATATTCTGTTTCAGATTCGTGGGAGAGCCGCCCGTACTCCTTTTTTAACTCAGCCAATTCAGTAGCAGTGAATGGGGTTTGTTAAGTGGTGATATGCAGTTCACCATCTTCATCACTGATATAATTGTATTCTGTTTTAATTAAAGGTCTCATATGAGGACAGCAGTTTTCCCCACAATTTTTTACTAGCGTTAATTCTTTCTGAGGGTAAATTGTTTCCTTTTCTCCTCTCTCCTCTGGTAAGTAAACATTCCTTGAATTCTTAAGATATCTCTCTCTCAAAGCAGCTTGCAGCAAGTGATTCTCATTCCTTTCCTCCTCTAATTGTTTCTGCAAAATTTCCACTAGGTTTTGGAGAGAGTCTATTATTGCTTTCTCTTCACTACGCCGCTTAAAGCAGTGATCTATAGGTGCTGTAAGACATGCTCCTAAAACAGAGCACATTATGGCTTTGTCTCGGCTAAATTTAAATTTTGTCTCATGTTGTAAAGAACATACTCTGTCAGTCACATTCTCTAAGTTAAACCAGTTATGAAGTGCCCACTCTTCCCCTCCCAGAGGGTCTGGCATTGTGTCTTGCTAGCAGAGCATAAAATGCAGCTTTATTTTTTGCACTAGGATTTGAAGTCATGTTGTGAAGGGACAAAAACCACTACGGGGAGGTAAAACTTAATTACACTCTGCAACACACAGAACTGGGCTGTGTCGCCCTTCGCTTCCCTGGGTGGTTGAAGAGACCAAAATCTGCCTGGGATGTACGCCTTAGGTTACTAATAGTTGTCTCTTCGCTACACCAAGCAGACCAAATTCATACACACACATCAAAAGCAACAGTCCCCCTTTTGCACTAAGAGATCCTTTTGTGAATTTCTGAAGACAGAGCCCTCAGCTGAGTATGGGGGTGCTTTTCAACTAGGCATGTGCAGTTTGCGGGAAATTCGAGTCACCCCCCTTGCTTTCTAGACACCGCTCACCCTTTTGGGGTATCGGGCTAGGTGCAGCTGGAGCAAAACATCCTTCCCCTAGTACAGACTACACAGAAACCTTGCAACCCCCTCTTGTCTGTCAGAATCCTGCCCGTGACGTCAATTTAATGTCACGATCTGCTAACACAAGCAGGAGTCGTGATGTTTCGTTAACCGATCTCAGAGTGCAAAAGAAACACAAATGGGGATTTTAGTTTCAATCAAAACAGTGCACTTTTCTTGAGTGCCAACAACACGATTATGCGATAGAGGAGAGAGAGAGATATAAAGAAACAAAGTATGGGGGGGGGGATGGGTAATAGCTACCAACAGTGAGACAAAGTCCTTTTGGTCCGGTGCCAATGAAACACAGAGTTTCAAAAATTAGAATCATAGACAAAAAGTTAGTAGAAATCAGTTAAAATAGACTCAGTAATTTAAAGAAAATAGAGTTAGTAAGCAGACCCAGCTGAAGTCAATGATTAACTAGAGAATTAAGTTGAGACAAGTTTGGAATGTAACTGAACAATAACTGGTCATTTAGATGCTTATTCAGCTGTGCTTGCAGTAGTCCCTAGAAAACATTGCTTCATAGATCTAAAAGAATGTGTACAGTTACTAATTTTCTTATTGAAGACAAATATGAGAAAGGACCAAAAGTTGCCTTAGAAGCAATTTGTATTGTCAAAAACCAAAGGACGAGAAAGTTCAAACGGAGGAAGAGTAGTTTTACTTCATCATTCGAGCCCTCCCCTCAAATTATTCGACCACCAACCCAAATTGAAAGGCAAACTACGCATGCTTAATTACAATTTAACTAATTACCATACGAAGCAGGGAAATGGGAGGTAACAATATGATGAATGTATCTTTATATTTTGAATATTCAAGACTTTTGTAAATATATAGCTCTTGTATTGCTTTGTGCTTTTGCGCTGCATATTAGGGAGCTATCCCACGCAGTTGCCCGGTGCTGAAATAAACATACACTTTCTAACAGCCTTGTTAGAGAGTCTTTGTCCATCCTGAGTTGGGCATCGATACTAGATCGATACTCATATTTTGGTAATTCACCAACAGATCCGTCTTCTTTCCATGGGGAGATCTCATAGGGGTCTTTTCAGAAAGTCCCTTTATAGTCTTTTCAAAAGTGGGGAGCAGCTGGCCAAGAGGTGGGGGAATATGGCCCATTGTTTTGGGGTACAGAACAGGTGTACAGGACAACTAATTCAGCGCAGTCCTTTTCTGCCTTGGCAGCAAAAATGACGCAGTCTACTGTGACCTGCACTACCAGTTCGGGCACCTACACTTGGCAGACATCCCACCTTGGTCTGGCCCGGGCTTCTTCTGCCCTCTTTCCCCCTTGGGGATTTTTGGGTTTTCAGTCTCTGTCCTTGTCGATGATCGTGAGGCAGATGAGGGATTTTCGTACGGTCTCTTACAGCCTTCTTGCCCACCTGGGCATATGCTGGCTCATGTTCAGCTGCTGTTGACTGTCGCACGGTTGGACACGAAGAAATCAGGCACTCAGTCAGGTCAGAGCCACCAAGGCTGGGCAGGAGAGCAGAAGAGCGCCCAGCCCTCTTTCTCCTTACATTTATATATCTTGTCACAGACAGCTATGGATTGGACAATGAGGTTACCACCTCTCCAACTCCATAGGTAAGGAACACAGTCCATCAACCTTCCCCGCCCTTGGGAAAGGAATGATAAACAATACTAAAGGTACAAAACAATCCTTGGCCAGTTAGCAAAACATTGACTATGTTTACATAAAATCTATGAGAACCTTTTCTACTAAGTATCAACACAGCACACTAAAAATTCAGGGCGACAGTTGACCAGCACCCCCAGGTCCTTTTCCTTGTGGGCAGCTTTCCAGCCACTCTGCCCCAGCCTGGAGCTGCATGGGGTTGTTGTGACCCAAGGGCAGGACCTGGCACTTGGCCTTGTTGAACCTCATACAACTGGCCTTGTCCCATTGCTCCAGCCTGTCCAGATGCCTCTGCAGAGACTTCCTGTTCTCCAGCAGATCAACACTCCCACCCAACTTGGTGCCCTCTGTAAACTTACTGAGGTTGCCCTTGATCCCCTTGTCCAGGTCATCAATGAAGATGTTAAATAGGACTGGGCCCGATACTGAGCTTTGGGGAACCCCACTGCTGACTGGCTGCCAACTGGATGTAGCTTCATTCCCCACCGCTCTCTGGGCCTGGCCATCCAGACAGTTCGTAGCCCAATGAAGAGAGCACCTGTCCAAGCCATGGGCTGCCAGCTTTTCCAGGACAATTGCGGTGGTGGTTTCAGTCCCTGAAGCCCCTTCCCCCCCTAGGAGTCTGTGGTTAAAGCAGTCCAGGCCACCCCTGGGGTAGAGTTATAAGTGGTTTGCCCTAGAATAGGGCTGAGTCTCCTAGGGGTTGATCCCTAGTTCCCTATTTGACTGACCACCTGCCCATCCCCTGTCTATCATCCCCGGGTTCGAGAAAGTTCTGTGTTACTCAACGTTTGATTGATTTGCACCTTTGTCTGTATTCCCCTCTCCTCCCCTCATCCTTCCCAGTTGGTCCCTGTCCCTTTGTTCCTCCCTGGTTCCTCCCCTGTGCTTATCTGTGATTGGTTGGTTTGTTAGGAATAAAAGTCTGATGCTCCCTGAGCTCCGGGTCTTCTGACCTTGGATCCCTGGAGCACAGTTAGCCCGCAGTTGCTGTGTCTCTTTATTCCTTGGCAGAAGATCCCCCTCTCAATCTCTCTAGCTTTTAGATACAGTGTCTGCCTTTACGGGAGATACAGCGCAGCGGCAAGGGACACAGGATCCCAGCAGCTGTGGACCTGAGCCCCAACTCCTTGGGCCAGGGACACTCACTGAGGCTGCTGTCAGGCTTGTCCATACCCTGGCAGACAGCTGTCTAGCCCCGACCACCGTGGCAGACAATGCTGTGGGAGACAGTATCAAAGGCTTTACTGAAGTGCAGGTAGTCACACACACAGCCTTTCCCTCACACACCAGCTGGGTCACCTGGTCATAAAAGGAGATCAGGTTGGTCAAGCAGGACCTGTCTTTTCTAAACCCCTGCTGGCTGGGCCTGATGCCCTGGTTGTCCTGCACATGCCATGTGATCACACTCAAGATGATCTGCTCCATAACCTTCCCAGGTACTGAGGTCAGGCTGACAGGCTGTCCTGGTTTGAAGGACAGGTGTCTGTTAAGGAAGGCAGGAGCCTCCCTTGGAATGGGAAACTGTAACCCTTCTCTCTTCGAATTATTATAAATTTGAAATTAAGAGGCTCTCAGGCAAAGATATGGGAATAGGAATAACAGTTCTTTACTACTATCTAAAACAAGGATAACAAATAACAACTATAACGTTGACTAACAAATAGAACTAGAAACCCAGTGGCAGCCTGCTCGGCTTCAGGCACTTTTTCCCAGCCTGCAGGGGCGCTCTGGGTGTGATGATTCCCCGGTGGCTGCAGGGGGCGCTCCGGCGTGAGCTCAGGTAGCACACGGCAAATGGCGACTGCCCGAAGCACGGAGGGATGGAGGAGAGCCCTTGCTCCACAGACCCTCGGGAGGGGCAGCTGGTGTCGGTACCACAGCAGGATCCCCGGACACAGGGAGCTGGGACGGTAAGGGGTCTCCACGTGCAGGGAAAAACCCCGCTACAATGTAGCGGAGAAAACTCAGAGCGGGCTGGTGGCAGGCAGGTCGGCTCCGGATGGGGCAGAGGGCAGAGACTCACAGCAGACAGACTGGCAGCTCCGCACTGGCTTCTCAGGGGGCCGTGGGTTCAGCAGACAGCAGCTCCGACCGTCCAGCTCCGAGGGTCCCGAGCAAGAGAGCGTGACCTCCCCCCTGCCCTTGCTTTTCAGTCTCTCCAAATTTCGCATTGTCAGGCTCTGCTTCCATGAGGGGCAATTTTGCCCCACCCTGCCAAGGAGAAAGGCTCTAGCCTTGTGCTTTGTTTCTCTTAAGTACCCAGTCATTTGTGTCTTAGCAACCCATGGGAGAAAAATTCCTGAGGAAAAGAACTAGATTTAACTTTCAACATTCTCTACTCTGAATTTTTTTCCCATGCAAACACCTTACATCAAATCTAAATTTTCGAGGTATATACATACATGCAGATACAGATACAAGCGCAGTGTCATAAGTAGTTCACTCTAAAACAAGATCTTCTTGAGGTATGCATCAGGTCTCTCCTTTTGCATCACCCACCAGGTGCAGCCTGGTCCCTGAGCAAAGACAACCCCACGGATGGGATTGTCTTTACTTGAGGCAGAGTTTACCTAAACAGTCTTTCCCAGTATACCTCTCATGTGTACTACTGGAACTTTATCTCCATCTGTTGTTTGCAAGGGGTCAGAGTGGGCAGGCTCGGCCCGGCTGGAGGAACCTCGGGTGTTCACTAACCATGTGGCCTTTGCCAAATTAGTCTCCCAGTTCTTGAACGTCCCCCCACCCAGTGCTTTCAAAGTGGTTTTGAGCAGGCTATTGTACCGTTCAAATTTCTCAGCTGCTGGTGCATGATAAGGGATATGGTACACTCACTCGATGCCATGTTCCCTAGCTCAGGTGTTTATAAGGCTATTTTTGAAATGAGTCTCATTGTCGGATTCAATTCTTTCAGGGGTACCATGTCTCTAAAGAACCTGTTTTTCAAGGCCCAGGATGGTGTTCCGGGCAGTGGCATGAGGCACAGGGTAGGTCTCCAACCATCCTGTGGTGGCTTCTACCATTGTGAGAACGTAGCGCTTGCCTTGGCGGGTCTGGGGCAGTGTGATGTAATCAATCTGCCAAGCCTCTCCATACTTGTATTTGGACCACTGTCCACCATACCATAGAGGCTTCATCCGCTTGGCCTGTTTGATCGCGGCGCACGTCTCACAATCATGGATCACCTGGGAGATACTGTCCATGGTTAGGTCCACCTCTCGGTCTTGTGCCCACTTATAGGTGCCATCTCTGCTCTGGTGGCCTGAGGCATCATGGGCCCATCGGGCTAGGAACAACTCCCCTTTGTGTTGCCAGTCTAAATCTATCTGTGCCACCTCTATCTTTGCGGCGTGATCTACCTGCTTGTTGTTCCGGTGTTCTTTGTTAGTTCGGCTTTTAGGGACATGGGCGTCTACATGGCGGACCTTTATGGGTAGCTTCTCTACCCGAGTGGCAATGTCTTTCCATTCATCAGCTGCCCAGATTGGCTTTCCTCTACGCTGCCAGTTGGCCTTTTTCTACCTTTTCAGCCAACCTCATAGAGCATTGGCTACCATCCACGAATCGGTGTAGAGATAGAGCTTTGGCCACTTCTCTTTCTCAGCAATGTCTAGGGCCAGCTGAACAGCTTTGAGTTCAGCAAATTGGCTCCACCCACGCACTCCTTCAGTGGCTTCTGCAACCTGTCGAGTGGGGCTCCACACAGCTGCTTTCCACTTCCGGTTCATCCCTATGATGCGACAGGAACCATCAGTGAAAAGGGCGTAGCACTTTTCTTCATCTAGCAGTTGATTATATGGTGGAGCCTCCTCAGCCCGGGTCACTTGTTCTTGCTCCTCTTCATCAGTGAGACCAAAACTCTCACTTTCTGGCTAGTTCGTAATTATTTCTAGGATCCCAGGGCGGTTCGGATTTCCAATGCAGGCGCGCTGTGTGATAAGTGCGATCTACTTACTCCATGTGGCATCGGTGGCATGGTGGGTAGAGGGAGCCTTTCTTTTAAACATCTACCTTAGCACTGGTAGTCGAGGTGCCAGGAGTTGTGCTTCAGTGCCAATTACCTCTGAGGCGGCTTGAACTCCTTCATAGGCGGCCAAGATTTCTTTCTCTGTGGGGGTGTAGTTGGCTTCAGACCCTCTGTAACTCTGGCTCCAGAATCCCAGTGGTCGGCCTCGAGTCTCTCCAGGCACCTTCTGCCAAAGGATCCAGGACAAACTATTGTTCCCGGCTGCAGAGTAAAGCACATTCCTCACCTCTGGTCCCGTCCTTACTGGGCTAAGCGCTACTGCATGAGCGATCTTCTGTTTGATCTGGGCAAACGCTTGTTGCTGTTCAGGGCCCCAGTGAAAATCGTTTTTCTTGCGGGTGACTAGGTAGAGAGGGCTCACAATCTGGCTGTACACTGGAATGTGCATCCTTCAAAAGCCTATGGCCTCTAGGAAAGCTTGAGTTTCCTTTTTGTTAGTTGGCGGAGACATTGCAGTGATCTTATTGATGACCTCCGTGGGAATCTGGTGCCATCCATGTTGCCATTTTACCCCCAAGAACTGGATCTTTCGAGCAGGTCCCTTGACTTTGCTCTTCTTGATGGCAAAACCGGCTTCTAGGAGGATCATGATGATCTCTCTTTTCTCAAATACCTCTGCTGCAGTGTTCCCCCACACAATGATGTCATCGATGTATTGGAGATGCTCTGGAGCCTCACCCTTTTCCAGTGCAGCCTGGATCAGTCCATGGCAGATCGTGGGGCTATGCCTCCACCCCTGGGGTAACCGATTCCAGGTAGATTGCACACCCCTCCAGGTGAAGGCGAACTGAGGCCTGCACTCTGCTGCCAGAGGGATGGAGAAAAACGCATTGGCAATGTCAATGGTGGCATACCATTTTGCTGCCTTGGACTCCAGCTTGTACTGGAGCTCCAGCATGTCTGGCACGGCAGCACTCAATGGTGGAGTCACTTCATTCAAGCCACGATAGTCCACAGTCAATCTCTATTCCCCGTCAGACTTGCGCACAGGCCAGATGGGGCTGTTGAAGGGTGAGCGGGCATTACTCACCACTCCTTGGCTTTCCAGGTCGCGGATCATCTTGTGGATGGGGATCATGGCGTCTCAATTCGTCCAGTACTGCCGGCGGTGCACTGTCGAGGTGGCAATTGGCACTTGTTGCTCTCTTACTCTCAGGAGTCCCACTGCATTTGGATTTTCCGATAGTCCAGGCAAGGTGTTCAGTTGCCTGATGCCCTCTGCCTCTACAGCTGCTATTCCGAAAGCCCACCTGAGTCCCTTTGGGTCTTTGTAATAGTTATTCCGGAGGAAGTCTATACCCAGAATACATGGGGCCTCTGGACCAGTCACAATGGGGTGTTTATGCCACTCCTTCCTGGTCAGGCTTACCTCAGCTTCTAACAAAGTTAATTGCTGTGATCCCTCTGTCACCCTGGCAATAGAAACAGGTTCTGCCCCCACATGTCTTGATGGAATTAAGGTACACTGGGCACCAGTATCAACTAACGCTTCATATTTTTGTGGTTCTGATGTGCCAGGCCATTGGATCCACACTGTCTATAAGACCCGGTTTTCTCGTGCCTCTTCTTGGTTAGAGGCAGGGCCCCTCTAGCTCTGGTTGTCATTTCTTTCTTGGGCGTACATGGTAGAGGTCCCCTCGAGGGGATCTAAGAGATCGTCCTCTCTTCTGTAATATCTGGCATCTCGGTCACGGGAGGCTGAGGCTACCTTCACTTTAGTAGACCCCTCGCCTCGGTTAGTATTTCCCTCCTTGACTTGCTGTACCCGTGCTGCCAGGGTAGCAGTGGGTTTCCTATCCCACTTCCTCATGTCTTCTCCGTGGTCACACAGGAAGAACCACAGCTCAGATCGTGGGGTGTACCCTCTCTCCCTGGCTGGAGGGCGCTGGGCTCTGACTTTGGGGCTTGTGACTCGCACTGGTGCTGCACTCATCATCCTCATCTCCTCCCTCACCTTCCTCATCTCCTCTCTGAGGTCTTTGACCACAACAGAGACCTGAGCCTGCATTGGACCACTGATCATACTATCATAATTCCTGAGTTTGGTGGCTATGGAGCCCACTGTCTCTCAGTTGTCATCAGCATTAATTGTTGCAATGAAGATGGTGTATTGGGAGGGTCCTAGCTTCGCCAGGTTCCACAACATTTGCCCTGTACACTTGACCTTGTCGGGGTCATTATCATGTTGTCCATCCCTCCCAAAGAGTACCTCCAATATTGCCACCTCCCTCAGCTGTTGGATTCCCTCCTCAAGGGTCTTCCATGGTCTTCTATGATGATACTCCTGCATTCTCTCCCTGTTGACAAACCTCTCTCTTACACTTATTAAAAGCCGTTCCCAGAGAGACAGGGGCCCGTCATCTCTTCCAAATACTTGATCAACCCCTGAGTCCTGGGACAAGGGTCCCAGCTGCCTTGCCTCAATACTATCCAGCTGCACGCCCATACCCATAAGGTCCCAGACCCGAAGTAACCAGGTTGTAAAAGGCTCACGACCCCATCGCACAATGTCTTTTCGTAGATTATGGAGACTGTCATACCCCAGGGACTCGGTAGTGATTTCAATCCTTGGCCTCCCTACTGGTTGAGAGGGTCCTGCTTCCCCATCGTTACTCACTGGCTGCTCTGGTTTGACCTTAGTCTTCCTTTTTTCCACAGGGGCAACTGCTGCTGGCTGTGGCTGCCCCTCTGATCTGACTGGAGCCTGAGCGGTTATAATGTCCCTGGGTTCCTCTGCTGCTCCATTAGACTCTCCCTCTTTGGGGTAGGGGAAGGGTTTCCCACCAGCTGGGCAAGTGTATTCCTTCAGCACTTGGCCCATCTCGCGTATCTCTTTCACCAGGACTCCCACCCAATCCGAGTGGGTTGTTTCTGAGGTGGGTTGTGGAAACGGGTCAGACTCTGTAGCCACATCCCTAGTGTCTGGGGCAATGTCGGGTTCTGGGATGGTGTCCCTAGTCTCTGGGGCCGTGTCAGGTTCTGTGGCAGCATCCCTAGTCTTTGGGGCCATGTCAGGTTCTGGGGCCTCATCCCTATTGTCTGGGGTAGATGTCAGAGTGGCTATCCAAGTCAGACCCCCCTTATCCCTGAATGCTAAATAGAGCAGGCCTATCAGCAACACCAGCCACTGTATGGTATCATTAGCATTTAGAGAAGATTCGAACCCCTCAAAGATTGGCGGGATAGGCCCTAAGAGCTGGGTGAAGGGTTGTGAGAACATTTTTTTTGGTGTCACTTCCTCGCAGTAGGTACCATTATTAAAGTAACTCGGAAAGCATGTCATTAATGTGTGGTAGCTGTGAATCCACATGCCTGCCTTCCAGAGGAAGTTGAAAATCCATGAATTCCTCACCTTATTGACCCATGACACAAACTGTATAACAGCCACTGTAGCCTTAGTTATAGGGCCCATGTTTAGATATGGGGCTGCAAATGGAAGAGAAACAGCTGTGACCACTTGCCATACGAACCGGAATAAGCTAGACCACATGGTGCAACCTAATGAGGTTCCTATATCCAGCACACAAAAACTGTGTTACTCAAGAACTGTTATCCTTCTTCCCCTCGATGCCCTCGTGCCCCACCGTTGGGCGCCAAAATCTGTCCTGGTTTGAAGGACAGGTGTCTGTTAAGGAAGGCAGGAGCTTCTCTTGGAATGGGAAACTGTAACCCCTCTCCCTCCGAGTTATTATAAATTTGAAATCAAGAGGCTCTCAGGCAAAGATATGGGAATAGGAATAACAGTTCTTTACTACTATCTAAAACAAGGATAACAAATAACAACAACTATAACGTTGACCAACAAACAGAACCAGAAACCCAGTGGCAGCCTGCTCGGCTTCAGACACCTTTTCCCAGCCTGCAGGGGCGCTCTGGGTGCGATGATTCCCCGGTGGCTGCAGGGGGCGCTCTGGGTGTGATTATTCTCTGGTGGCTGCAGGGGCGCTCTGGGTGTGGTGATTCCCCGGTGGCTGCAGGGGGCGCTCCGGCGTGAGCTCAGGTAGCACACGGCAAATGGCAGCTGCCCGAAGCACGGAGGGATGGAGGAGAGCCCTTGCTCCACAGACCCTCGGGAGGGGCAGCTGGTGTCGGTGCCACAGCAGGATCCCCGGACACAGGGAGCTGGGACGGTAAGGGGTCTCCACGTGCAGGGAAAAACCCCGCTACAATGTAGCGGAGAAAACTCAGAGCGGGCTGGTGGCAGGCAGGTCGGCTCCGGATGGGGCAGAGGGCAGAGACTCACAGCAGACAGACCGGCAGCTCCGTGCTGGCTTCTCAGGGGGCCGTGGGTTCAGCAGACAGCAGCTCCGACCGTCCAGCTCCGAGGGTCCCGAGCAAGAGAGCGTGACCTCCCCCCTGCCCTTGCTTTTCAGTCTCTCCAAATTTCGCATTGTCAGGCTCTGCTTCCATGAGGGGCAATTCTACCCCACCCTGCCAAGGAGAAAGGCTCTAGCCTTGTGCTTTGTTTCTCTTAAGTACCCAGTCATTTGTGTCTTAGCAACCCATGGGAGAAAAATTCCTGAGGAAAAGAACTAGATCCAACCTTTAACACAGGCCTGTAGCTCCCTGGATCCTCCTTCTGGCCCTTCTTGTTTATGAGTGTCACATTGGCACCTCCAGTCACCTGGGACCTCCTCAGTTGACCAGGACTGCTGGTAAATGATGGACAGTGCCTTGGTAACCTCTTCTGCCCGCTCCTTCACTGCCCTCAGGTGAATCCCTCCTGTCCCCAGAGACTTGTGAGTATCTAAGTGGCTCAGAAAGTCACCAGTTGCCTCCTCCTGCATTGCAGGGAGTCTATTCTGCTCCCTGTCCCTGTCTACCAGCTCAGGGGCCAGTTGCCCTGAGGATAACTGGTCTTTCTGTTAAAGACTGAGGCCAAGAAGGTGTTAAGTACCTCAGCCTTTTTCTCATCTTTGGTGACAGTGTTCTCCCCTGCATCCAATAAAGGATGGAGATTTTCCTTGGCCCTCCTTTTGTTGTTGATGTATTTATAAAAACACTTTTAATTATCTTTCACAGCAGCAGCCAGATTAAGTTTTATCTGGGCTTTTGCCTTTCTAATTTTGTTTCTATATGACCTCACCACATCCTTGTACTCTTCCCAAGCTGCCTGCCCATTCTTCCAAAGGTCGTAAACTCTTTTTTTCCTTGCGTTCCATTCAAAGCTCTCTGTTCAGCCAAGCCAGTCATCTTCCCTGCCTGCTCATCTTTTGGCACATGCGGACAGCCTGCTCCTGTGCCTTTAACTTTTCCTTCTTAAAGCACATCCAGCCTTTCCAGAACCCTTTGATTTTTAGGACTGTTTCCCAGGGGATTCTCTGAACCAGTGCTCTGAACAGGCCTAACTATGCCCTCCAGAATCCAGGGTAGAGGTTTTGCTGACCCCTTTCCCTACTTCACCAATTAAAGGAATGAGTGTGTCTTTACAAACAAACCATGTGAGCCCGCTTGTAGATAAGAACAGATTGATAGATGAGATAGTAACAGAAAGGAACCATAAAATTTAGAGGAATGTTACAAATTGACAAGGAATGTTGCTCAACCAAGGCTGTGTTAAATTCCTCAATTTAAAGAAGAACAGAGATAGAAAAAGGGAAGGGGGGTTTGCATATTTAAGGGAACGTGTAGTAGGTGATTTGCGAAGTCTGTACCTCTCAAGTACCTCAGCCAATGGGGAAAGAGAGAGGGTGATGCAGCCAGGAAAACAGGATAAAAAGGAGGCTGCATTCTCCAACAATTTGAGATACCCCATGGGAGATGCCCCATGGACTCTCCCTTTATTTGAAAAAAGTTACAGGATTCCTCTGTCTCCTTTTTGGACATAAACCTCTGGCATCATGAATTTTTCCACACAACCAAGTTTTAAAAACTCCATAATTTCATGATCACTGTGCCCAAGATGGCTCTGATCACCTAATCCCCCACCAGCCCTTCTCTGTCTATAAACAGCAAGTCCAGCAGGGCACTACCCTGGTAGACTTGCTTACCAGCTGTGTCAGGAAGTTCTCTTCCACACAGTCCAGGAAACTCCTAGACTGTTTCCTCTGCTGTGTTGAGTTTCCAGCAGACATCTGACAAGGTAATTTTTTGAAGTTGTACAGCATGTTAAATTCAGAATTACCTATTGTTTAACTATTAAAATATTTGTTTCAGGCTTAAACTATTTTACAAATTCAGTATATGCTTGTTAGAAACAATATTGTAAACACAAACATTACATAAACAGATGTAACAGCATGAATATTAGCTATTCATCTTATTTTAGAGACACTGAATCACTGCAGAGTAGCATCTCAGATGTTCTTGCCCATGACTTGCAAAATTTCTTAGATTCATTTTTTAAAACAAAAAATATTATGAATGCTATCCTTGTCTCAGAGACAACTATAGTGCCCTTTGACTATGATAAGCTCTCAATTTCAACCTGTATTTAGAGATTTCTCCTCTACTTGGATGATTTACTTAGATGCAAGATTATCTCTCTGGCCCAAACCCCAAGCTTTTCAAACTGTTTTTATTATTCAGTGTTCCTATATACTATGTTATAGTTTCATGGGTGTAGCCTGCATCTCAGATAACCAACACCCTTTTAGAAGTACTAGGCCCTGACAATAAGCACTTAGATAACATGTAGAGGATCAGAGGAAGGAGGAGAGAAACTACTGGGGAATAAGAGCTGTGGAGTACATCTTTTGTATGCAGCCCACACTTATAAAACTGCTCAAGTGAAGAGGATTTTTTTCTGTTTATTTTTTAAAAACTGAAGCTCCACATGTGAGAAAAAAGTGTGATGTTTTGAATTGTTACCAGTTACTTTCCCTATGTACCATTACTTTCCCACAGTTCTGTAACATCCGGTTGCCTAATGTTTATACTACATATTCTTTGCTACAAATGCCTATCTTTCTAAATATATATTCAGAGCTCCAGTTTCTACTGCTGTCTTTACATACCTAAGTCCCTGTATGACAAGAAGTTCCACACACTGCTCTCTCTAAGTCCCTTTCATGCAATTATTCATGCCATATGGATTGATAGATTGCTATGTGCTGAATTAAGCCATTCTTTTTTTAGTTGGGCAAAAGATTATTACTGATGTCATTTGTAATGTCAGATTTATTAAATATATCTTCCTCCAGTGTCTTAATATGTTTTACACATTAGTATTATCATCACACATATTTGCACATTATTTTATTATTCAGACTCAAATCTCTCTTGAACAAGTTCATCCTTCTTTATAATCTTAGACTGCTCTTTCTACAAAACAGGACATAAGTTTGTTTGAAAGTACTTTTAATTGTCTGCTTACATTTAAGAGATTATGCATGAGTAAGAAGGTATTGCTTTTTGCTAGCCCATAGATTAACCAGCTGTCCTTCAAATAGGGAAGCCAGAGCTTTTCCTCTATCGCCATTTAGTGGAGAAGAAGCAGGAAGGGCTGGAGGGCTGTGCGGTGGCTGTTTACCAGCAGTCGAGCAATTACTTTCTATTGACTGCTCCTGTGAACAGCGCTTGTAAATACACTCAGTTGCCCACTTTCCACAGACATGCACATAACGTATCTAAATCTCATGAGTATTAAAGCAGGTTCTTGACTGAATGCCCTAACTGATGGATTACACATTACCTGCTTTATTGGAATCTTTATATCCTGACAGATAATTCTCAGATAGGAGACTGAACTGAAAAAAAAAAAAAGACCAAACAACTCTGGATCATCACCTTTTTAACCTCTTACCATTTTGGAAAGAAGTAATCAAAATATTTTGGAATGCCATAAATTACATGCATGTATGTTAAAAATTAGAAACTATTCCCTAGTTGTTATGGGGAGTAAACATTCACTACGAATAATGGGTTTCTTGTAAATTAATGAGCCACAAAACTGACATGATCATTTTATGGAAATAAAACAAATAGACATAATTTGCTTAATCCAGGAAAAAAAGATGAGAGGAAGACACTATGAAAAAACATGCATTTGAAGTAAAAATTCAAAAAATAGAGGAGGACTTGTAACGCTTATTTCCCTTTTTGTAACTTTAAAGCAATAACTCTAACAAAGTGGTAAAGAAAAAATGGATTTCAGGACAAATTTTATATAAAATAGGGCTAAGACTTAAAAGATTTATTGATATTTTCAGAAACATTAGAGGGACATGATAATTATTCAGAAAATTTTACTTGGGTTAGGGGTATTTTAGTGTACATGCTTCCAAAATAGATTAAAATTATTAAAAGGTGTCATTTCTCTCTTCACATGTCAGTATAGAGTTGAGAGTTCTTTTTCTGACCTAGCTATGTATTTCCAGACGTAAATTTCTTTCAAATTTAATCTTAATACTGAATTTCTTGACATGAGAATGAGACCAAAGCTGATAGATGCCATAAGGAACATTCAGTGTAAAGGACTGCAAAAAAAAGCATTGATATGGACAGCCTTAAATATCTAGCAAAGCCAAAGGTGGCCAAGGTGCTTTTTACAAGGAAAGGTGTATGGGTGTTCTGAGAGACTGAACCCAGAGTATAAACAAAGATTTTATATTATCTAATTTAGTTCTGAAGGAAGAAAAACAAACTGTGGATTTTAATCACTCCCCAAAGAATCATAGCCATCTGTGAGGCTGTAGTAAAAATTTTCTTCTGCATTTACTTTAAGCTATAGGCCTCTCATTCTTCCAGAAAAAAAAAGTAAACATCTCTTAATGTACAGTTCATATAGTTCAGAACAGTATCCTTTGGGAATCAGAGAATAAAAGAAAATGGAAAGAAAAATAGGGGTCCAAAGAAAGAACCTTGATCCAGTAAAGATGTCAGAAAAGGAAAAGAGTGGAAGAAAAACATTGAATTGCAGCCATTAATGTCAAGGGAAAATTCCAGAGAGATTCAGTGCTGTAAACCCAGGAGACAATCTGAGGAAGGAAAATGGGGTTTCTAGAGTTCAGTAGAGTCAAGAGACTAAAGAGTCTAAGAACTAAGAAGTCAATAACTTTTTAATATGCTTTATTTTGGATAACTGAAGCTTTTTTTAGGGATTGAATTACCACTTGAGGGGAAGCCAAAACAGAGACATGAAGGAATAGTTGAAGAAATAAATTTTATCTAAATGATCCCTCACATTACATTATTTTTAAAAGTACATTTACTATAATTTTCTTTAATTCCTCTGCAATTCTAATTGGGAAAGACAATATATCAAAATCCATAGCATCTTACCATACACTTAAGTGCTTGAATTGAAAAATACAGTTTAGGACTCCAGGTCTCAGGTCAGGATACCTCCATGTCTCCAATTATTGATCAAGAGAAACAAAAAAGTTTTTTTGAGAGGTGACAACCCACCTGAGAAGAGCAACTGCTCTCCACTAAGGGCAACGTAGGTACTCAAGGGATTAGGAGATTGCTGACTTGCGCTAGCAGGTATGCTGCAGGGTCTACAAAGTTTTCCTGCAAAACTTAAAGAAAAAAATCAGTTTACCCAACCAATACTTAAGCATTGACATATATCTCTGCAACACATACTAAGAAGAAAACACAATGGGGGAAAACACAATAGTGGGAGGTGTTGCCCTCTGCTATGAAGGCAGGCGACCTGGTTCAAGGACGACAGCACGGCAGCCCGGCCTCACCCGAGCTACTCGGGCCATGGACGCACAGACACCAATGTGGTGGATGGTCAAATGGCGTTTATTATCTTATCTCATGAGGTTAAATAGTCTAGGGGGCTTCACTATGTCAGAAAGGGGACGGTGGAATAGCTAGGGTTAGTAAGGAGTGGAAAACTACTGGGGTTAGGAGGGGTTGCATACTTTGGGTGATCTCTTATCATGCAGGAATGAAAGGAGGGAGATTCCATGCTGCCCTTGCTTTCCGTCACATCCCGAGATCTTCCGTCCGCCTGTCCCTATCTACCACACTTCCCCCCCCTTTTTTCACAAATGAATGAGGTAGTCATAGATATATGCACTGAAGTGAGGTACGAGGTAATAACTTGACAAGGGAAAAGGGGTTTGGTATACTTGAGTAGATTTCACAAGGCAAGTTAGAAAAGTCTTGCGATTGGCAGTGTTTACAGTTTGGATTACAGCATTTGTTGATGTTCTAAAAACAGAATGTTGGCCCGTTCCAGACGGGTCTGGATAAAAGCGACTAGTTTGTTCAGCAGGCATGGTCCAAAGGTAAAAACTAAAAGCAACATTGCCAATGGACCTATCAAGGCGGAAATTAGTGTGGTGAGCTATGGTGATTGACTGAACCAGGACTCAAACCAGCTCTGTTGGGCTTCCCTGTCTTTCTGTCTTCGAGCTAGCTTATCTCGGAGCTCTGCCATGGAGTCTCTGACGACTCCTGTGTGGTCTGCATAAAAGCAGCATTCCTCTTTCAAGGCGGCACACAAGCCTCCTTGTTGCATGAACAAGAGGTCCAATCCTCGCCTGTTCTGCAAGACTACTTCTGAGAGTGAGGAAACTGATTTCTCTAGAAAGGAGATGGATTTCTCGATCCTCTGCAAGTCTTCATCGATGGTCATTTGTAGCTGAGACAGTTTTTGGTGTCGGGTCGCAAGAGCTGAGACACCCGTGGCCGTTCCAGCTGCTCCCAGGCCGAGCAGTGATGCCGTTTGGTTTCTGCCTTTTTTCTTTTATATGTTCTCTGTACTCTCTGCACATATTTTTGTAGCTCTGTAGCCTACTATATTAATAGCTAGTTTTTCCAGTACCTTTCCATAGCCTTTCCCTAAGCAGAAAGACAAAACAAATTCCAGAGCTCCAAGCCCCAGGGGGGTGCAAGGCCCTGTCCTATCTTGGTTCTTCCTGGGAACCAAGGCTGAGAACAACTCTGAGGTACATTTTCATAAACAAAGTACAGCCGGTGCTGAGAGGGGGGCTCCAGAGAAGGGGCTGGACCTGGGGGGGAATTGAATCACCACTTGTTCTTCTAATTGGTGCTTTTAATCAATTATGCTAATTTCCTAAAAGCTATAAATATGTCCTCATCCCTGGAGGGGGTGGGCTTTTATGGACACCTTTCCATAACTGCTCCTGAAGACCTTCAAAATAAAGATCCCCTTTTATATTACCTCCTTGCTAAAATGATCTCGAGTTTCTTTTCCAGGCTGGGGGAGAAGGCAACAGTTATTTGGCACACCCAGAAGGGACACGAGAACCTGGTACCCTTCCTCTGGACCGAAAACATCCTGCAAGGAATTCCTTTCTGACAGCAATCTAAAGAATTCCCTGCCACGGGCCTGAGGTCGAGACACCATGGTTCCAAGATCCCACAGGAGGTAGTATAAGGGTGGTTCTTTTCGTTGTGTAGTGTGTAGTTTGTATGTGTGTGTATTGTTTATGTATTGTGTATCTGTTTAAAGTCAGTAATTGTTAGCGATCCCAGGACAACCTGGCGTGGTGGTGAGAGAATTTGCTTTTGAAATCGTTTCTCCAAGTTTTTCCTGTTGCTGATTTTCCAACCTGCCCCAGAGATCGGCTGGTGGGGAGGCCTGGTCTGCTTCTTGGTAGGAGGCGGGGGATGGGCCCCGCTTCCTACAAGTTTGTGGAGCGGCTGGGTGTCCAGCCTGCTCCTTGGTGGGAGGCTGGGGAGAGATTCCCACTTCCTACAAGTTTGTGAAGCGGCTGGATGTCCATCCTGCTTCTTGGTGGGAGGCTGGGGAGAGATTCCCACTTCCTACAAGTTTGTGGAGCGGCTGGGTGTCCAGCCTGCTCCTTGGTGGGAGGTGAGGGAGAGATCCTCACTTCCAACAGGTTTTGTGGAGCGGCCGAGAAAGCTCGGTTCGCACCATTGTAAGGGAAGGGGGAGAAGCCCCCACTTTCTATGTTCCATCTGTAAAAAGTTTTTTCCAAGATTTTAAGGCAAGGGCGACTCCCGGACTCCCGGGACGGCTCCGCGAGCAGGGCGGTCACTCCCCCGTGACAGAAGCGGGGCACCAGCCGCTCTGAGAGGGGCGGAGGTGATTCCTGCCATTGCCCTGGTCACGGCCGGGGGATGTGCGGGGGAGCGGTCCCAGGAAGCGAACCAGGACCGGGGCTGCCGCTGCGCTGCTTCGGCCCTGCTCTGGCGGAGGCGGGGCCGCCGCTGCGCGGCCACGGCCCGGCTCACTCGCTGCTCCTGGGCCCCGCCCGCACCGGCCCAGAGCGGGCCGGGAGTGTGAGATCTAAGAGCCAGGAACGGCCCTATCGCACTTTCCACGTAACGAGCTTGGTTTAAGGACACCCGCGAGCCGCTGTGAGCAGCAGCACGGGCCGAGCGCGGGCGAGCCGGGGGTGCCCCTGGGCGGGGGTGCCCGCATGCCGCGCCCGTCCCCGGCCGTGCGAGGGCAGCGAGCGCTCTTTGTCTGCTCTGTTAAGCACTCAAAAGGGAAACACCGAGCCCAAAGAACAAGAAGCCGTTTTTAGGCTCCCTTAAACCATGCTATAAGTAAGCAGAGTCCTGTGTTAACAAATATCTTAGAATGGTTTACTGAGTTAAATTTGTAAAAGACCTTCTCCTGTATCCTTGTGAGTAAAAAAAGACCAAGGACTCTTTACTATTATGTAAAATAATCCTGAAACTGGAGAACTAGGGCAGTCAGCAACTGAAAATTGCTGCATCCAACCAGCAGCCAAGAATTGATACATCCAACAGTTGCATGCAACCCACTGTAAGTTTGTTCTGTGAACATAGAAGACATGGACCCTTTGCCATGCTACTGAAACTGGATAATGTTATTCTGAAAACGTTTGCTGTCAATCCTAGTATGTCTGTTCCCAGCACTAACTGATAATGTATTTAAGTCTGACTGTTTGCAGACCATTTCCAGGCAGAGCAGACCTGAAAGATGCTGCCAGCCTGAGCTGTATGCAGATGAGAGCAGCTTCAGCGAGATTGGCCAAACAAAAGAAGGTTATGCAAGCTAACAACCACGAACCAGGTAACCATGAGAAAAGTGTTACCATCAAATGTACCATCACAAAAAGCTGAACTGATTATATCAATGAAAGATCTAGAACTGAGCAAAGTCATCTAGAAGGAAGGAAGACTAGCAACTATTCAAGACTAGAGACTGAGTCTATGTTTAATGAAGGGACAGTAATCTTACGAGCTAAGTAAAAAGAGTCATTCCAAGTCCTGACTACCCTCACCAAATCCAAAGCTGCTGGCAGAGAGCCTGAATTCACTGCTCCAGAGTTAAGAAGACGTCTGCTCCATAGACAGCCAGAAAACAGAGACTGATACAAATTGAGATGATATGATTTAAACTGTTCTTTTGTACCTCTTATCTGTACAGTTGGTAACCGTGATTCAAAATTGGTCCTAAAATTTGCATGTAACTCTAGTCCAAAATGTATCCAAAAGCTCTTCATAAGGACAACTTGTCAAAGTTGAGAATCTGGCCTGGTAAGTTTTGCCCCAAGATAAAGATTGGGCCTGTGCCCATGGAGCTGTGATTTCAAATGTAATGTTTAATCATATTAAAGGCTGTTGACAAAACAAAATAGCTCTTAATTTCCTACTAGCCACAAAATCATTAACACTAGTTGTTGTTCTTATGCAATTCTGAATGAAAAATTTTTTTAGAAATTTGGTTGAAATTTGAAAGCAAACTCAAATTCTACACCAAGTAACTCTCAAAAGAGCTTACTGGACCTTGAATATCTTCAGTACACTCACTTCATGGTTACCAAACTGAACCTAGATAAAAGAAAAGTTCATGGTAACTGTAGTTATAATTAGCATCTGTGTAACAACTAGTGGGATAGCCAGTTGTATAAACCAGAGGTATGGTTGAATGCAGAGTAGAGACTAGACAAGACAGAGTCTTGTTAGTCTCTAAAAAAGGGGGGAATGATGCCGTTTGGTTTCTGCCTTTTTTCTTTATATGTTCTCTGTACTCTCTGCCCATATTTTTGTGGCTCTGTAGCCTACTATATTAATAGCTAGTTTTTCCAGTACCTTTCCATAGCCTTTCCCTAAGCAGAAAGACAAAACAAATTCCAGAGCTCCAAGCCCAAGGGGGTTGCAAGGCCCTGTCCTATCTCAGTTCTTCCTGGGAACCAAGGCCGAGAACAACTCTGAGGTACATTTTCATAAGCAGAGTGTAGCCAGTGCTGAGAGGGGGGCTCCAGGGAAGGGGCTGGACCTGAGGGGGAATTGAATCGCCACTTGTTCTCCTTATTGGTGCTCTTAATCAATTATGCTAATTTCCTAAAAGCTATAAATATGTACTCACCCCTGGAGGGGCTGGGCTTTTATGGACACCTTTCCATAACTGCTCCTGAAGACCTTCAAAAATAAAGATCCCCTTTTATATTACCTCCTTGCTAAAATGATCTCGAGTTTCTTTTCCAGGCTGGGGGAAAAGGCAACACCGGACGCCACCTAAATGGCGCATGGATCAAGATCCTTCCCAGACCCAAGCTGCCATCACCTAGAACTCTGGCGTGGCAATGTAGGACCTAAATGCCTCCTAAAAACTGGCATCATGGATCTGGGCGACTGAGTTTTCTTTCATGTGGAAAACTGACATCATTTGTATCGAAGGCCCCATGTCTGGGAGTTGATAGCCGATTGCTGAAATTCCGCATGGATCAAGATCCCTCACAGACCCAAGCTGCAACCGAGAAGGATCCTGGCTGCCCTTGCAGGGCCAAAACCCTCCTCCAAACTGACATCAAGAAACTGGGGGGCAGAGTTCTCTTTCTCAGAGAAAACGGACACTTTTTTTGTCGTGGCCCTAAGGCACTCTGCTTCCCGGTTGAATGCCGTTTGCGGTTTCTGCCTTTTTTTCTTTTTATATGTTTCTCTGTTACTCTCTGCAACCATATTTTTGTGGCGCTCTGTAGCCTACTATATTAATAGGCTAGTTTTTCCAGTACCTTTCCATGAAGCTTCCCTAAGCAGAAAGACAAAACAAATTCCAGAGCTCCAAGCCCAGGGGGTCGCAAGGCCCTGTCCTATCTCAGTTCTTCCTGGGAACCAAGGCCGAGAACAACTCTGAGGTACATTTTCATAAGCAGAGTGCAGCCAGTGCTGAGAGGGGGCTCCAGGGAAGGGGCTGGACCTGAGGGGGAATTGAATCGCCACTTGTTCTCCTTATTGGTGCTCTTAATTATGCTAATTTCCTAAAAGCTATAAATATGTACTCACCCTTGGAGGGGCTGGGCTTTTATGGACACCTTTCCATAACTGCTCCTGAAGACCTTCAAAATAAAGATCCCCTTTTATATTACCTCCATGCTAAAATGATCTCGAGTTTCTTTTCCAGGCTGGGGGAAAAGGCAACAGTTATTTGGCACACCCAGAAGGGACACGAGAACCTGGTACCCTTCCTCTGGACCGAAAACATCCTGCAAGGAATTCCTTTCTGACAGCATTCTAAAGAATTCCCTGCCACGGGCCTGAGGTCGAGACACCATGGTTCCAAGATCCCACAGGAGGTAGTATAAAGGTGGTTCTTTTCGTTGTGTAGTGTGTAGTTTGTATGTGTGTGTATTGTTTATGTATTGTGTATCTGTTTAAAGTCAGTAATTGTTAGCGATCCCAGGACAAACTGGCGTGGTGGTGAGAAAATTTGCTTTTTCAATCATTTCTCCAAGTTTTTCCTGTTGCCGATTTTCCAACCTGCCCCAGAGATCGGCTGGTGGGGAGGAGGCGGGTGTGTGATCTCGGCTGAGATTGTTCACTGGTAGAGAAAAGCAAATCACAGTGCGAAAGTTTATTTCCTGTTTAGCACATGCGAGTTTTGAATTGAAAGCTGGCCTGGAGACATCTGGGCATGGAGCGGCCGGGGGAGGCCTGGTCTGCTTCTTGGTAGGAGGTGGGGGATGGGCCCCGCTTCCTACAGGTTTGTGGAGCGGCTGGGTGTCCA
>JAVTVJ010000609.1:0-73919 GCA_034509425.1 Eopsaltria australis
CGGCTCGGAAGCAAAAGTGTCCCCCAAGGGCCTTCCCGGACCCCCAAACGCCCCGTTCCAGCCGCTTCCGGGACTACACTTCCCATCATGCTCCGCGGCGCTCGTAGGGCTCCGTTACAGCCGTGACTCCATCTCCCGTCATGCCCCGCGGCACACAGAGCGCCATTGTAGCAGCGCTTCCAACTCCCGTGATGCTCCGCGGCGCCGTTGACCCGTATTCTACCCGCGCCTACAACTCCCATGATGCCCCGCGGCGCAGAGAGTCCCGTCAGAGCCCCCAAGGGCCCGCCCGGACCCCGCAGGGCCCCAAATTCCCCTCCCTGACCTCCAAGGGCCCCCCTGGACCCTCAAGGGCCGCTCCCAACCCCAGACTTTCCCTCAGGATCCCTGAGTGCCCCCCAGGGCCCACTCGGCCCCCCAAGTGTCCTCCAGACCCTCAAGGAACCTCTAAATTCCCTCCCCTGACCCAAAACTGCCCCAAATGTGTCCCAGAAATATCTCCATGCACCCCGAAGTGCCCCCGTTGAGCTCTTCTGAGAATAAGATTATTTTAAAAGACGGCAATAAGAATAAGATAGGAATAAGTAGCATAAAGAGGGAGAAATCAATAACCAATAGAGGTGAATGAATTAATAAAGGGAATTGCATTACTTGGACCCAATGAACATTAAACTATTTTGTTGCAGAAAATGTGTAGCTTTTTTGTTAGATATAAACATTGAGTAATAAGCTATATAATATTATAACTAATAAATAAAACTAACAAATGTAATAATTAAATATTAAAAATAAAGAATTAATTTCATTACTAATTATGATGAAAAAATACATAAATGTTCTTGGGTATTTTGGGCTGTCAGTGCCAGGTGGGCGATGTCAGACATGGTGAGGTTGGGGCTGAGGAGCAGCTTGTCCAAACAGGGTCAGCCTGCAAGGGGCTCATTCTTCTCTGTGCCCACACCTCCTAAGGACACATTCAGCATCAACATCGCTTGGGGAATGCTTGAATCACCTCTTCCCGGAACTTAAAGGAAAAAAATACTGCCTTGATTAAAAACCAAAAATGTCATGAGGTTTACTTTGAAATCTCCCTCCTTAACAGAACTCCAAACTGACTCCCATCAGCTGCACAAGCCCTGGAGACTTGAAGACAACTGAAGAAGACAAGGAGCTCCTGAGGCCTTTCTAGATTTTGGGGCTGAGTCCAGGAGCCTCAGGCACTGAGAGAAGGATGAAGAAGCTGCTCAAAGAGTCAGAAGCCAAACTCCAAGTGCCCTGGAGCATCAATGGGCCCCAGTGAGGGCAGGGAGTGGCAAAGGCTGCGCAGGGACTGGTGAGAGCAGATCCTTGAGGCCAGGATTGCAGGGAGCCAAAGGCTGTGAGCAGGGAAGTGCAATGCTGAGAAAGGCCTGGCTTGGCTGGAGGAAGCAGAAAGGCCAAGGCCTGAGGCCAGGCCTGGCACAGCAGGGCCTGTCCCTCCCGGGTGCCTCGGGGCTGTTTGTGGGGCAGGGGGATGGGAGGGGCAGCAAGGACAAATGGCATCAACCTGGGTGACACTGCAGATCCTCCTGGAACCAAGGGCCAGTGGGACACAGCAGGGCCTCATGGACACAAGAGGCCATTGTGAGCCTGCAGGGCTGCAACAGCCCAGAACACTCCAATGCTGGGGGAACCAAAGGTTCCTTTACTGGAGTTTGGTGCACAGGAGAAACACCAACCAGATATTCTCGAGGTCAAAATGACACAAAATTTTACTGGCAAAATATAGAAATTGAAAGAACCTTGGCAAAGCACTTAGTACAACATCCAGTTCAACATTAAGCACTTTTCATGGAAGTAACTTCATTAACTTAGCTCATTTAACCTGGAAATCTTTAAACCCTTAAGATATCTCGTTGCCCAAAAATGTTCCAGGTAAATAGGATTAGAAAGAGAGGAAAGAGAGGGAGACAGAAAGACTGAGGAGCTATAGAAAGACACACATACAGCTACAAACTCCTAGGTTTCTGGTGTGGATGAGACACAAACCCCAGGAGAAGGCAGGGACCAGACCATGGGCTGACCTCGTGCTCCATCTTTGAAGCCCCTGGGCCTTTGTGGGGCTCCCCCCAGGTGGGACTTGTGATTGCTGGGGCAGTCAGAGCCTGGGTTAGCACTGCCCTGGTGTGACTGATTGACAGCTCATCCCAAGGTGTCTCGGGACATTGACCTCATCCAGCCTCTGACAGCGACCATGGTGACACTGCGGAACCTCATGGAACCATGGGTCAGGTGTGACAATGCGGATCCAAGGACACCGTGGGGACACCGTAGAAACTCCTGGAAGCAAGGGGACATTGTGACACTGAGGAGTCCCTTGTGATTGATAGGGAAGATGTCTTTCAAGACAATTCCATGGGTGAAGGTGTGGGAGTTAACATCTTTGAAATGGGTCTTAATGTCTCTATTAACTTCAAGCAACAGTTTTATTACAGAGCCCTGACAGCCTGACTCCTGAAACAGACAAGTGGGTCTGCACAAGCCTGAGTTTATGAACTTTGGGGTAAAATGACAGGTTCAAGGGGGGATATGGGGTAGGCAGATCAGGAAGGCTGTACCTTCCTTGTACCTCAAGCAATGGGGAAAAGAAGAGGGCAACGTGCCTCCCTCACATGGCTGTGCTCTCCCTGTTCATCTGCACTGGCTTTTGTGCCTACCTGAAGCCCCCCTCCATCTCCTCCCCCTCCCTGGATCTGGCACTGTCAGTTCTGTACTCAGTGGTGCCTCCAGCCCTGAACCCCCTCATCTACAGCCTGAGGTGCCAGGAGCTCAAGGCTGCAGTGTGGAGACTGGACAATTTCAGAAACATTAAACTACTGGCCATTTTCTGCAAATCACTTGTAATTAAAGTCATCTTTGATAGCTCCTGTTGGGTTTTATCATTTGTTTGTTCTTTTCTTCCCTTTCTTTCAGTTTTTTAATGTTGTCCACAGAGAAAGGCCATTGTTTGTGCCATTTCTCATTTTGTTTCTCTCCACCTTCGCTGTGGCCCCAGACTGTGTCAATGAGGAGCTCTGCTTTCGAGGACTTTAAATGAGCTAAAAGATCTCCCAGTGAAGTTTTCACCAGAGATCCCCCTTTTGTTCCCTTCTCTGGAGCTGCAGCAGCAATGTCTGTGTGCAGAGCTGGGGGCAGATCAGGGCTGGCACAGCAGCTCTGCTCCTGCTGGCCACACCATTCCTGATCCAGGCCAGCTGCCATTGCCCTTCTTGGCCACGTGGGCACACTGCTGGCTCATGTCCAGCCTGCTGTCCATCAGTGCCCCCAGGTCCCTTTCTGCCTGGCCACTGTCCAGCCACTCTGTCCCCAGCCTGTAGCGCTGCAGGGTTTGTTGTGGCCAAAGTGCAGGACCTGGCACTTGGTCTCATTAAACCTCACCTTGTTGGATTTGGGCCCTGGGTCCAGCCTGTCCAGGTCCCTCTGCAGATCCACACTCACACCCAGCTTGGTGTCACCATGGTTCCATGAGGCCCTAGAGTGTCACAATGATCTCCATGATTCCAGGAGCCTCTGCAGTGTCACAATGGCCCCTTGGCTCTCTGGGCCCCACAGTGTCACAATGTCCCTTGGCTCTTTTAGGCCCACAGTCCCTTCATTCCTTCAGCCCCGCAGTGTCACAGTGGCCTCTCAGTCCCATGGGTCACCATGGTGTCAAATTGTTTCCTTCATTCCATGAGGTCCTGCAGAGTGACTCTGGCCCCTTAGTTCCATGTGGTCCCTGCAGTGTCACAGTGGCCCCTTGGTTCCATGAAGCCCCAGAGTGCCTGTTCTGCCAGGTGATGGGGGCGATTTAAAGAACACAGACATCAGTGGAAAGAATGGTCTTATTTTACTGTGAATACAAGGGAACACAAAAGTAAAATTATGCATTCAATAAAACTGCGCTTGGCTTTAGCAACAAGCAAAAGTAAGCAAGGAAATGCACCTAGTCATTACTATATGAGAGAAAGGATAGTGACAGATACATCATTGATACATCAGTGATTGAGAAAAATACATCATCAATTGCCTCAATACTTTACCATCATCCAGAGTCCGCAATGCCTGGGGAGCCCCATTTCACAGTGAGGTTTGAGAGAACCCTTCCCAGCAATTGGGAAAATCCTACAGGGTGCATCCACCTGTAGGTGAGGTGTCCAAATTCACCCAGAAAGTGGGTCCAGCTTTTATAGGCCCAAATCAGCAAGTTAAAGTGACTTGATTATATTTTTAGCACAGAAACTCCTGCATCTGATGGCACATGTCCTGACCAGCCAGGGCCCAGACCTCAGCTGGGAAGATTTCCCATAAAATACCCTACAAACAAACCTCTATTCATGTGAGTTGGGAAAGTTTCTTAACATGATACATTTCTTGCAGATAGCTGCACAATAGTATACAGAGCTAGCATAAACATCTTTGTCATCTATTTTGAGCTAAATAACACTGATGGTGTTCACACAGGGCCCAGGATTCACCTTGTAAGTCAGCTCTGGCTGAGGCTGCTGCTCAGGCCTTAGCTCATATCCCTGTCTGTTCCCAGGATCTCTGTTGCAGACAGAAGCTGATGGAGCAATTATCACCTTTAACCCCTCTTTTAATGCAGATAGATCTGCCCAGCTGTGTCAGTCAGGTGTTGCTCTTTGTTTAGGCAAAGCTTTTGTGTTCCTCATGGAACCAAGGAGATCACTGTGACACAGTGAGGCTGCATGGAACCAATGGTCCATTGTGACACTGTGGATTCAAGAAGACCATGGTGGCACTATGGAACCTCATGGAACAGAGGATCCATTGAGACACAGCAGGGCCTTCTGGAACCAAGGAGCCTTTGTGACACTCCAGATCCTCATGGAACCAAGGGTGCATTGAGGCACAGAGGGGCCTTGTTGGAATCAGAGAAACCCCTGCTAAAAGCAGGGGTAACTCATAGAACCAAGGAGTCCATTGTCACAGTATAAAACCTATGGAACCAAGCAGCCATTGTGACACACTGGGGCTTCATGGAACCAATTGTCCATTGTGACAATGCAGATCCAAGGAGACCATGGTGATGCTACAGAACCTCATGGATCCAAGGGGCCATTGTGACACTGAAGAACTCCATGGAACCCAGGGGCCATTGTGACATAGTGGGGCCTCATTGGAACAAAGGACCCACTTTTGACATTACGGAAGCTCATGGAACCCAGGGTCCATTATGACGCTGCAGAAACAAGGAGAACGTTTTTGACACGATGGAAGCCCATGGAACCAAGGGGCCATTGTGACACTCCAGGGCCTCATTGAACCAGGGAGATCATTGTGAGACTACAGAACCTCATGGCACTGAGGGTTTACTGTGATACAGTGGGGTCCCATGGAACTAATTCTCGATTGTGACAAAGTGGATCCAAGGAGTTCATGGTGACACTACAGAACCTCAGGGATCCAAGGGGCCACTGTGACAGTGCAAGGCCACATTGAACCAAGTAGACCATGGTGACGCTACAGAAGCTCATGGAACCAAGGGGCCATTGTGACACAGGGGGTCCACATGAAGCCAAGGGGCCATTGTGACACTGCAGGGCCTCATGGGAACAAAGGACATTGTTGAGAGTATGGAAGCTCATGGAAACTATGGGGTGTTGTGACACTGCAGAGCCTCGTAGACCCAAGAAAGACCCAAGGAGACCACTGTGACACCGAGGAACGTTACAGAACCAAGGGGCCTTTTTGACCCTATGAAACGAAGGAGACCATTATTGATGGTACAGAAGGTCATGGAACCCAGGGGCCATTGTGACACTGTGAGACTGCTTGTAACCAATTGTCCATTGCAATACTGCAGACCCAAGAGACGATGGTGACACTATGGAAGTTCATGGAACGAAGGGGCTGTTGTGACACACCAAGGCCTCGTGGAACCAAGGACACACTTTTGATAGTATGAAACCTCATGGAACCAAGGATCCTCTGGGGCAATGCAGAACCTTGGGGCACTAAGGGCCATTGTGACACTACAGAGCCACCATGGAATCATGGAGACCATTGTGGCACTTCAGGGCCTCATGGAACTGTGGTGACACCAAGTTGGATGTGAGTGAGGATCTGTTGGAGGGCAGGAGGGCTCTGCAGGGGGACCTGGACAGGCTGGATCCAGGGTCCAAATCCAAAAAGGTGAGGTTTAACAAGACCAAGTGCCAGGTCCTGCACTTTGGCCACAACAACCCCTGCAGTGCTACAGGCTGGAGACAGAGTGGCTGGACAGTGGCCAGGCAGAAAGGGACCTGGGGGCACTAATGGACAGCAGGCTGGACACGAACCAGCAGTGTGCCCACATGGCCAAGAAGGCCAATGGCAGCTGGCCTGGATCAGGAATGGTGTGGCCAGCAGGACCAGGGCAGGGATTCTTCCCCTTAATTCAGCACTGGTGAGGCCACTCCTCGAGTGCTGTGTCCAGTTCTGGGCCCCCAATTTAGGAAGGACATGGAGGGGCTGGAGCGTGTCCAGAGAAGGGCAAGAAGGCTGGTGAGGGGTGTGGAACACAAGTGCTGTGAGGAGTGTCTGAGGGATCTGGGGTAGTTTCTCCTGGAGAAGAGGAGGCTCAGGGGACACAAGGTGGTGTCAGGGCACAGGTTGGACTCAGTGATCTCCAAGGTCTTTTCCAGCCTGGCTGATTCTGTGATTCTCTGAGAGCACCCTTGAAACAGTTGCAGGATGAGCCCTGGGCCTCCTCTTCAGAAGCTCCAGCAGCCCAGGTGCCTCAGCTTCTCCACACAGGCCCCAAAGCCCATCCTGTCAGTCCTGCAGAGCCTCTGCAGCTCCTCCTCACTGCCCCAGAACAGGGAGCCCCACACCCAGACACACCAGCCCAGATGTGGCCCCCTGGCCTGGGGTGCCTCTGGCCAGGGAACAGCAGGAGGCACTGCAGGAGCCTGCAGACAATTCCTGAAGCACTTGTAGGATGATCCTGCTCCCCAAGGGATGTTCCCATGGTGCCAAGTCAGGAACTGAAATGGGGAGTGGGGCCAGAGAGGAAAGGGCAAACAGGGATGGGCTGTTTGCAGGGGAGGGGACAGGGATGGGCAAGAGGAAGAAATGTGGAGCAGGAAAGAGGAAAGAAAGCAAAGGTGAAGCTGAGGAAATGCTCAGGGCTGTTTGGGGTTGGCTGCCAGGCAGCCCTGGCTCTGAGCAACAACATCTGCAGTGGGACAGGAACCTCACAGCTGATGGGAACAAACTTTCTGGCTGACTTCAGAGGCCACAACAAACCTGAGTGGTTTCCCTGCCGTCCCCCAGCCCTTGGTGGCCCCCAGGGGCTGATGGCATTTGTGCTCCCTCAGGTTCATGTCCCCACACCAACACCATGGGGTGCTCACGCCTGCTCTGTGCAATGCAAACAGGGGCTGGTGAGCCAGTGCTGCCGTGTGTGTGCCTGCAAGGATGCAGCAGCTCTGTGAGCTGGGGAGAGGCCAGGGCTGCAGAGGGGGGATGTTGTTGGCAGGTGCATGAGGACGCTCTGGGACGCTGCCCTGGGCTGTCCAGCACAGTGGGGATGGATCAGCCCCTGCTGTGCTGCTCCTTCCCGTCTCCCCCAGGGACCTTGCAGAGCCCCAGCCATGCTGTTTGCCCCCAGCCTGCCCACGGCCAGCCTGGGGCTGCTCACGGGGCTTTTTTGTGCTGAGCATTGGCCTGGGCGTGTTCTTGAGAGAGCCTGGGCAAGGAGCATGGAGCCCCCAGGCCCTGGCCTGAGGCGTCAGTGCTGCCCCAGCAGTGCCCATGGCCTGTCCCTGCTGCAGCCCCGGCACTGCCACCCCCAGGGCTGTGAGCGAGCCCCAGAGCACTCAGGCCCTACAGCAACAGCAGGGCCAGGAGGGCAGCACAAGGGCCAGTGGCACGGGAGCAGCACTGGCAACACCAAGTGCTGCTGCTCCTGGGGAGAGCTGCTGTGCCAGCCCTGATCTGCCCCCAGCTCTGCACACAGACATTGCTGCTGCAGCTCCAGAGAGGGGAACAAAAGGGGGATCTCCAGTGAAAACTTCGCTGGAATATCTTTTAGTTTGTTTCATTCTACCGAGAGCACAGCTCCTCATTGACGCAGTCTGGGTGGAGAAAAAAAATCAGCAAAGGTGGAGAGAAACAAAATCAGAAATGGCACAAACAATGACCTTTCTTTGTGGACAATATTTAAAAACCAAAACAAAGGAAAAGAAATCCCACAACCAATCCAAATATACTATCTAAGATGACTTTTATTGCAAATGATTTGCAGGCATTGGCCAGCAGTTTAATGTTTCTGAAACCGTCCAGTCACAATCCCTGGAGGTGTTTCAGGAAAGACTGGATGTGGCACTCAGTGCCGTGGTCTGGGTGACAAGGTGGTGTTGGGTCACAGGTTGGACTTGATGATCTCAATAGTCATTTGCAACCTGGTTGATTCTGTGATTCTGTGATGATTTTGACACTGCAGGGCCCCAGAGAAGCAAGGGGCCATGGTGACACTGCATGGCACCATAGAGCCAAGGGGCCACTGTGACACTCTGGGTCCCTGTTGAACCAAGGGGAACCAAGGTGACCCTTGTGGCCCAATGGAACCAAGGGGACATTGTGACACTGCAGGGACTCGTGGAACTAAGGGAAAAATTGTGATGCCGTTGTGCCCCAAGGAACCAAAAGGCCGCTGTGATACTGTGGGGTCTCATGTAACTTACAGGCCACTGTGACACTGCAGGATCTTGTGTAACCAGGGAGCCATTGTGAGTGCACCACCAAGACCCCATAGTGGCACTCCAGGGCCTCATGGAACCAAGGGGCCACTGTGACACTGTGGGACCTCATGGAATCAAGAGGCAATTTGGACACTATGGAACCAAGGAGAGCTTTGCTGCACTGAAGACCTCATGGGACCATGGATCCATTGTGACACTGCAGAGCCTTGGGGAACCAAGGGACACTGTGACACCATGGAGCCTTGTGGAATAACGCAGACCATTGTGAGACTCAAGGTCCTCATGGAACCGTGTTGACACCAAGCTGGGTGTGAGTGTGGATTTGCTGGAGGGTAGGAGGGCTCTGCAGAGGGACCTGGACAGGCTGGATCCAGGGCCCAAATCCAACAAGGGGAGGTTTAACAAGACCAAGCGCCAGGTCCTGCACTTTGGCCACAACAACCCCTGCAGTGCTACAGGCTGGGGACAGAGGGGCTGGACAGTGGCCAGGCAGAAAGGGACCTGGGGACACTGATGGACAGCAGGCTGGACATGAGCCAGCAGTGTGCCCACGTGGCCAAGAAGGCCAATGGCAGCTGGCCTGGATCAGGAATGGTGTGGCCAGCAGGAGCAGAGCTGCTGTGCCAGCCCTGATCTGTCCCCAGCTCTGCACACAGACATTGCTGCTGCAGCTCCTGAGAAGGCAACAAAAGCGGAATCTCCAGTGAAAACTTTGCTGGGCGATCCTACAGTTTGTTTACAGCCACCGAGAGCACAGCTCCTCATTAACACAGTCTGGAGCCACAGAGAAGATGTAGAGAAACAATATGAGAAATGGCACAAAGAATGGCCTTGCTTTAGGAGCAGTATTAAAGAAACTAAAGAAAATGAAAAAAACCCACAACAAAGGGGACAATCAGTACTATCAAAAATGACTTCTAATACAAGTGATTTGTAGAAATGAGCAAGCAGTTTAATGTTTCTGAAATCGTCCAGTCATCAGTCTCCACACTGCAGCCTTGAGCTCCTGGTTCCTCAGGCTGTAGATGAGGGGGTTCAGAGCTGGAGGCACCACCGAGTACAGAACTGAAACTGTCAGATCCAGGGATGGGGAGGAGATGGAGTGGAGCCTCAGGTAGGCAAACATGGAGGTGATGAGAAACAGAGAGATCACAGCCAGGTGAGGGAGGCACGTGGAAAAGGCTTTGTGCCGTCCCTGCTCAGAGGGGATCCTCAGCACTGCCCTGAAGATCTCCACATAGGAGAAAACAATGAAAAGGAAACACACAGAACATAAACAGGAGCTAAGCACAATGAGCCCAAATTCCCTTAGGCTGGAGTGTGAACAGGAGAGCTTGAGGATGTGTGGGATTTCACAGAAGAACTGGCCCAGGGCATTGCCCTGGCACAGGGGCACGGAAAATGTATTGGCCGTGTGCAGCAGAGCGTAGAGAAAGGCACTGGCCCAGGCAGCTGCTGCCATGTGGGCACAAGCTCTGCTGCCCAGGAGGGTCCCGTAGTGCAGGGGTTTGCAGATGGACACGTAGCGGTCGTAGCACATGATGGTCAGGAGGAAATACTCTGATGAAATGAAGAACAGAAAGAAAAACACCTGAGCAGCACATCCTGAGTAGGAGATGGTGCTGGTGTCCCAGAGGGAATTGTGCATGGCTTTGGGGACAGTGGTGCAGATGGAGCCCAGGTCGCTGAGGGCCAGGTTGAGCAGGAAGAAGAACATGGGGGTGTGCAGGTGGTGGCTGCAGGCTACGGCGCTGATGATGAGGCCGTTGCCCAGGAGGGCAGCCAGGGAGATGGCCAGGAAGAGGCAGAAGTGCAGGAGCTGCAGCTGCCGCGTGTCTGCCAATGGCAGCAGGAGGAAGTGGCTGATGGAGCTGCTGTTGGACATTTGCTCTGTCTTGGCATGCAAATCTGTAAAAAAGTAATCATGGAATAATTTGGTTTTTAGGGGGCTTTAAATATCCCAGCACAGTTCGGTGGCACTTTCCCCCCACTGCCAGCCCAGGGCTCTGCTGCCTGGAGCTGTCCCTGCCAGCAGCTGCTTCCCTGTGCCCAGGGCTGGGCCCTGCCAGTACTGCCAGAGCCCAGCCCAGCCCTGGGGGCTCAGCTCTGGCCCTGCAGAGCCCTCCCAGCACAGGGCACTGCCCAGGGGCAGCTCTGGCTCTGCAGGCTCTGATGGCAAAGTCAGAGCAACCCTGAGGAGGCTGGAAAAGCAACACTGATGCTGCCTGTAAGGGACCCTGTGCTGATTGCTGACACTGCCTGGTTTATTCAGAGCTCAGAGAAAATGTTTCGGATTTTTCTCAACCTGAAGTGAGAGATGAATATCTCTGTGCAATTTCCCATACAGGCAACCCAGAGCAATAGATTGGAAAAGGAGGATTTCCCTTGTTTATGTGGTCCCTGCCTTGCTGTTTTCATGCACCATCTGTTTACAAATATCCTGGCATTAAACATCATGCCAGGAACAGTCCTGAACAATGCATCACACCCACCACACAAGAAGAACACTTCCAAGCCTCACCAGCTGTCTCCATCCACCCAGATCCTCTTCCCCAGCACTGGCAGCAGCTCCCCGGGCCGGCTGAGAGCTGCCCCTGGCAGGCAGCAGAGTCCCTGGCCCAGCACAGCGCCCTGGGCTGCAGGACCCTGCTCTGCAGGACAGCCCTGGGCACCCCTGGCTGCTCTACACAAGAGAGAATCAGAGAATGCACTTACAGGATCTGCAGACATTGGGATGTTCCAGCTTTAGGAGATCACTCCAGGAGCTGCAGCTGCCTTGTCCTGCAGCCAGAGGCTTCCTGTGTCAAGGGCTGGCAATGATTCTCCCCCAGGCACTTCTCAGCATCTTCCAGCCCTGACTGATTGAAGCTCTCTGTGCCTCTGTGCTGTGCCCGGGGTGGCTGCAGGCAGTGCCCCAGCCCTGCTGGGCTGTGCACAGGAGCTGCTCCTGGCCAGAGCTGTCTCTCTGCAGCGCTGCCCTTGCCAGGAGCTGCCTCTGTGCCAGGAGCCCAGCCCAGCTCAGCAGCACAGACACAGCACAAGGACTGCAATGACCCTATGGGGCTTTGGTGCTGAGTCCCTGAACATCAGTCCCTGAGAGGGAGGTGAAGAAACCCCACAAGAATCAAAAGTCAGAATCAAACTCCAAAGTTTCCAGAAGCTTTAATGGGTCCCAGTGAGGGACACAACTGAGAAAGTGTCCCCAGGTTCCAGTTAGAGTAGAACACTGGAGGCAGTGATGACAGCTGGGGACAAACAAGGCAAAGGTGTCTGTGATGCTGAGCAAAGCTGGATGTGTTTCAGCAATGCAAAGGGCCAAGGCCTGAGCCCCAGCCCCTGGCAAGGCACATCCTGTCCCTCCCTCATTGCTCAGGCCTCTTCCCGGGCCACTGCCATGTGGCCATGTGCAATGGCAAGGGCAGCACCATGGGGCGGCCCCTGCCAGGCTGCTGAGCAGGGCCAAGGAGGCAATGAGGCCCCAGCACAGCAAGGCTCACTTGTCTCCTCCTCATGCCTCACGCCCAGGGCCAGCAGCCATGGCCAAAGTGCTGCAGGAGTTGCCTCTGGCAGGGCCTTGCAGCTGCTGCCCATGCCTGTGGCCTCTGCAGCCCAGGCTGTGCTACGGTGTCCCTGCCCTGTGCCTCTGTCCCTGCAGGCTGTCCTCATGCCCTGGCTGCCCCACCTGGCTGGCCCCTTCCTTTGCTGACAGCTCTGCCTCCTGCCTGCCTCTGCCTGCCCACACAAAGCCTTGGCCTTGATACCAAAAGGGTGAATTCAATTTTTACTGTGTCTGTGAACTTTTAGCAGAGAAAGAAGGCATGCAGGGGCTCTTTCCCAGTAGGGACTGTTGGAAGAGAAGAAGAAGAAAACATCTGGATCAAGGTTGCCTGTATGGAAAAAAGAAGGATTGAATCTGAGAACTTGGGATGGGTTTTATGGTTAAGGCTAAATTGTAATACACATGTAGCAACTGTTTATAAGCAACACACTTGTTAGAATCACGTGTCCATATAAGGTTAGGGGTTATCCCGTGTTGGGCCTCAGGCCTGAATAAATGATGGCATCTTTCTCACCCCATTGGTTTTAAGGAGCCTTATTCACGTATTTCAGAGATTTAGTGACAGTGGGGCCTCATAGAACCAAGGAGTCAACTGTGACACTGTGGAACCTCATAGAACAAAGGGTCCATTGTGATGCAGCAGAACCCGATGGAGCCATTTTGGCACTGTGGGGTTGCATGCAACCAAAATCTATTTTGCAACAGTGGGGCCACGTGGAACTGTAGGTCCATTGTGGTACTGCAGATCCAAGGAGACCATTGTGACACTCTGGAACCTCATGGAACAAAGGGGCCATTTTGACACTTTGTTGCCTCATGCAAACAGGAGTCATTGTGACACAATGGGGCCACATGGAGCTAAGGAGACCACTGTGACACTGAGAAACCTCATGGAACCAAAAGTACATCGTGACAGAGAAAGACTTCATGGAGTCAAGGGTACATTTGGACACAGCAAGGATTCGATGGAACAATGGAACTATTGCTGACAGTACAGAAACTCATGGAACCAGGAGGCCATTGTGACACTGCAGGGCCTTGTGGAACCAAGGAGACCACTGTGACACAAAGGGGCTGCATGGAACTAAGGGTCCATTGTGACAATGTAGCTCCAAGGATCCATGGTGACACTGCAGAACCAAGGAGACCATAGGTGACAATATGAAAGCTTCTGGAACCAGAAGCCCACTGTGACACAACAAGGCCTCATGGAACCAAGGATCCATTGTGACACTGTGTGGCCTCATGGAACCATGAACCTCTGTGACTCAGCAGGGCCACATGGAGCCAAGGGGCCATTGTGACACTGTGGATCCAAGGAGACCCTTGTGGCTGAGGAACCTCATGGAACCAAAAGTCCATTGTTACACTCCTGGGCTCTGTGGAACCAAGGGGACCACAGTAACTCTACAGGGCCTCATGAAACAATGGAGACCATTATTAGAGCCTTTGGGACCCTCTGGAACAATGGGGCCATTGTGACATTGCAGGGTCTCATAAAACCAAGGGGCCATTATAGCACGGCGGGGCCTCATGGAATCATGGGGCCATTTTGACACTGTGGGGCCCCATGGAAGCAAGGACCCCACTGTGACACTTGGGGCCTCAAGGAATCAAGTAACCATTTTAACACTGCAGAACCAAGAGGCCATTGTGACACTCTGGAGCCCCATAGAACTAAGAGGGCACTGTGACACTGGGTGGCCCCTTATAAGGACCAGTGTGACACTATGGGGCCTCATGGACCCATGGAATCCATTGTGATACTGTAGGGCCTCATAGAACCCACAGGCCATTGTGACACTGTGGGGCCTTTTGTAACCAAGGGAAAGTGTTGGGCCTCATGGAACCAATGGGCCACTGTGACACTCTGGGGGATGGTGGAAACAAGAAGCCCGTTGTGATTTGCAGGGGCCCCTTGGAACCAATGGGCCATTGTGACACTGGAACCAAGGAGACCATTGCACTCCTACAGGGTCCTATGGAAACAAGGAGACCATTGTGACACTATGGAGCCCCATGACGCCAAGAAGCCATTGTGACACTGTGGACCTTCATGGAACAATGGAATCCATTGTGACACTGTGAGGCCTTATGGAATCAAGGAGACCATTGTGACACTGCAGGACCCCACGGAACCAATGGAATCAGTTGTGACACTGCAGGGCCTCGTGTAACCAAGGGACCATTGTTAGACTGCGTGGACTCATGGAACCAAGGGGATCATTGTGGTCCCATGGAAGCAAGGACACCACTGTGACAAAACTCGGCCTCATGGAACCAAGGGGCCTTTGTGACACCACAGGGCATCATGAAATCCAGAGCCCATTGTGACAGTGGGGAACCAAGGATACCATTGAGACACTGCTGATCCCCATAGAACCAACAGTCCATTGCGACTCCTCAGGGCCTCATGTAACCAAGGGTCCATTGTGACACTGCAGAACAAAGGAGACCATTGGGACATTCCAGGACCCCATAGAACCAAAGAGACCATTGTGACACTCTGGGGCCCCATAGAAGCAAGGGGCCATTGTGACACTTCAGGGCCTCATGGAACCATGGAGACCATTATGACACTTCAGGGCCTCGTGAAGGCAAGGGGATCATTGTGACACTGTGGGGTCTTGCATAACCAAGGGCCAGTGTGGCACTGCAGGGCCTCAAGGAACCAAGGGCCATTTTAAACTGCAGAGCCAAGCAGATCATGTGGGGCCTTATTGAACTGATGAGAATATTGTGAGTCAGTGAGACCTTATGGAAACAAGGATCCATTGTGACACTTTGGGGTCTCATGTAACCAGGAGTCCAATTGTGACACTGCAGAGACAAGGAGATCACTGTGACACTACAGGGCCTCATGGAACCAAAGGCCACTGTGTGATTTGTGGCCTCATGGAACCAAGGTCACCATTGTGACACTATGGGGCCTCATGGAACCAAGGGGCCATTGTGACACTGGGGGACCCAATGGAAGCGAGGGTCCATTGTGACACTGGAACCAAAAATCAGTAAAAACAAAAGAAACTGCTTGACACAGAGGGAGCATTAAGAAGCAGCATTTTTTATTTAGACAGGTGCACAAGGGGATGTCTTCTCCCAAAGTTGTGCATGCTGAATACAGCAACGTTCCTGTTTACAGACTGGATTTAACATACATATTGAGTGATTGTCCCTGAATAAACATACATATGATAAACATTTCCCTGAAATCATTAACATATTTTCCCTCCCTTCACTGATGTGTTCTTCTGTCCTGGGGGTCTCTTTGGTGGTCCCTGGTGGTTGGTGATGCCAGAGTCACACCTGACTGCCCGGTGGGATGTTAGAAGTTGGCACAATTGGAGTTGGTTGCTTTCCAATTCTGCTTCTTCCACATGGGCATTGTGCAGTTCCATGGGTCAGTGAGAATTTAAGAACAAGCATCATCTGAGCTCACCACATTCGATGGTTTTCCATCTCATAACATGCGCTACTTTGAGGATTGTGAAGTTTCTCTTCTCTTCAAGCCTTCCTAAGCTTCACATCAGAGTCTGCTGGAATTAAATCCCCCTCCCCATCCCACAGCAGCCCTGCATTTCCCTCCTCCAGCCTTGCTCTCCAGCACAGCCATGGAGGCTCTTTGGCCTCTTGACTTTCCCTGCAGCCACCAAGGCCAGCTGAGCTCTGCCTTTGCCACAGCCAGCCCTGCCCAGCACAGGCCATGCCCAGCAATTCCTTGTGTGTCCCTGGCCTTGCTGTCAGCCCCGGCAGCGGCTCCGTGGCCCCTTTGTGGCCCTGTGCTGGCCCAGCCATGGTGGCACAGCCCCTGTGCAGCCCAGCTCAGGACAGGAGCATTGCGGCTGGGAACGGCCCCTGTGCCGTGGTGCCCACAGCAGCCTTGGGGCTCTGTGCCCCATGGCCTCCCTGCTGGGCAGCCTCTGCCAGCTCCTGCAGAGCCCGTGGCACCTGTGGGGCTGCACGGACAGCCCTGCCCCGGGCTCTGGTGGGCTCTGGACCAGCAGAGAGGCTGGCCAGGGCTGGCCATTGCCGGCAACAGGCCCTGAGCCCCGCAGGAGGATGGAGCTGGGCCACAGCCAAACTCAGCCCAAACCTGGGCTCAGCAGCCAGGGCTGCCAAGGGCTGCAAACAGAGGCTGGTGCTGACAAATGTCCTGGGCCCCCTCCCTGCTCTGTGCATGCCACCAAGGGCACAGAGCAGCCTCCTCTCTGGGCCACTTGCCTGTTTGCAATGCCTTGCACAGGCCCTGGCCCTGCCCCAGCAGCCCTGGCCTGAGTCCTGCCCCTGCACGCTCAGCCAGGCTGAGATGGACACTGATGCCTTGCTCTGGCAGCTTCTCTCAGCCCAGCCCAGCTCCCTGCAAGCTCTGCCAGCTGCCCTGAGCTCTGTGCAGCACCAAGGGCCTCTCCCCAGCACAGCCCAGCCGCCTCTGGCCCCACAGCTCTGCTCAGGCCAGGCTGCTCTGGGCAGTGGCCCCACGGCCTCAGCCCCTCTCAAGGGCACAGCAGCAGCTGCAGCTCACACAGGACTCAGCCCCAGCCATGGGGGAACCAGGGCCTGGCCAAAGGAAAAGGAGGCTCCCTGTGTGCCCTGCTCTCCTCTGCAGGAGATGCTGAGAGCTCTGCAGCCCCTGCTGCCATCCCATCTCCCCAGGCCAGCACAGCAGCCGCGGCCTTGTGGCCCTCAAGAGCTGTTCCTGCTCCAGGCCCAGGGTCCATCCTAGAGCTGGGGCACTCACAAAGCTGTGCCCATTTCTGTTCATTCCTGCATGGATCCTCAGCAACTTGGAGGTTGCTGATGAATTTTACTTTTCCAGAGGCTTGTTCTTTCTTGAGCTCTTCGGTTGAGAAATTCATTGACAAAAGCTCATAACATTTGTTCAAAACACCCAAACAAGACAAGCCCCTTGGAATAATTTAAGTCTTCAATTCTTTTGTGGTTAATTAGACAGATTTCAGAAGTGTATTCAAAGTCAATATACTATATTGAAAACAATGGGGAGGTATTTCTTTTGTCCTATTTAATTTTCTTTTCTTTTCCTGGTGATAGATTGGTATCAGCAATCCTCAGCTGATATTGATCCCAAGAACCTCCTAATGCAGTCTGAATAGATATGAAAATCAAGACCCTTCATGGCTGACAATCAATCAGATTTTGTCCCTACCCCCTCCCCACCATTTCCCTCATGCAACCCCTGGCACTCAGAGCAGCCTTGTGCAAATCTGAGCTTCCTCCACTCCAGGCTGTGCCTGCAGCTTTCAGCTCCTTGGCACCAACTCCCACCTGCTTTCCTTGCAGAAGGAGCTGCCCGAGACACACAGGGATGTTCATTTATTGTCAGCAAACAAAACCAAGGCAAGGCACAGCTTCATAAAAAGCAAAAGTCATTCCTCTGCTGGATATTAAATCCACTTTCCACAGCAGACAGTCTCACACCAATGGAAAACACGTTCTGTGCCCAGCACAGATCCCAAGATCCCCCCAAACCCTCCCTGCCCCGATTCTGTCCAGATTTGCTCTTTGCACACACGAGTCACATGCTGGAGTCAGAAACTCCCTCCATGCCCAGAGGGAGGAAAAGAGAGAAAGTGGCTGCAGAGCTCTCTTGTGCAGAGCTACAGCTGCACCAATCCCAATATTCTGGGCTCACAGGAACTTGATCCAACACTCTCTGCAGCATCTGTTCCCTGGGTCAAAATCTGCCTGCATGGCCAGGCCCAGGGAGTGCTGGGGAATGGAGTCACATCCAGGGCTGTCCCCAGGGCTCAGGATTGGGGCCAGCTCAGTTCAATCTCTTTATTGCTCATATGGATGAGGCCATTGAAGGCACCCTCAGTCAGTTGCCAGGTGAGCCCAAGCTGGGTGGGAGTGTGGCTGTGCTGGAGGGCAGGAAGCTCTGCAGAGGGATCTGCACAGGCTGGAGCAGGGGGAGAAGCCACAGGTGATGAACTGACCATAACCACCATTCCCTGTCTCCCTGCACTGCCAGGGTAGGAGGTAGAGCTGCAAAGGAGGGACAGGTGGGGGGAAGGCATTTTTAAGGGCTTCTTATCCTGCTCTGAGTTTGGTAGCAATAAATGCATTTCCTAGCTCTGGGTTGAACCTGTTTTGTCCATAACAGGATTTTCTGAGTGATCTCTCCCAGTCCTTATCTCAACCCATGAACCCTTTATTAAATTTTCTCTCCTCTGTCCAGCTGCAGAGGGCAGTGAGTGAGTGAGTGGCTCTCGTGGGTGCCTGGCATCTGGCCTGGGCCAGCCCATGACACCTTGGTACCACAGGGTCACAATGGACCCTTGGTTCTATGGGGTCTCATTGGTTCCATGAGGCCCTGCAGGGCCCCTTAATTGAACAAGGCCTGGGAGTTTCCCAGGGGTCTCCAGGATTCCATGAGGCCCTGCAATGTCAGAATGGACCTTTGATTCCATGGGGGCCCTCAGTGTCACATTGGGCTCTTTTGGTTCCGAAGTGTCACAATGGCCCCTCGGTTCCATGAGGTTTAGCAGAGTCACAATTCACTCCTTGGTTCCACAAGGCTCTGCAGTGCCACCATGGCCCTTTGGTGCCATCAGACCTCAAAGTGACAAAATGCTCTCCATGGTTTCATGAGCACCCCCTGTGTCACAACAGACTCTTGGTTCTGTGAAGTTCTTGAGTGTCACAAGGGCCCCTTGGTTCCATGAGGTTTGGCAGAGTCACAATTCACTCCTTGGTTCCATGAGGCCCTGCTGTGTCACAGTGCCCATGGTTCCATGAGTTTCCATGGTGTCACCAGGGTCTCCTTGGGTCCCCATTGTCACAATGGTCTCCTTGGTACCATCCAGCCCCAATAAGTCACAGGGGCTTTTTGGTTCCATCAGGAGACAAAAACTCTGCATAAACATTGAGCAACACCTGCTTAACACACCTGGGAACATCTGTCTGCATCAAAAGAGGGCTTAAAGCTGAGAATGGCACCAGCAGCTTCGATCTGCAACAGAGACCCAGGCAAAGGACAAGGACAGAGAATTCACCTGGAAGACTCAGAGAATTCTGCTGACAGAGATCATTTCTGCTCACACTGTCCCTTGGAGAAAGGTGACATCATTCCAGGCAGCCTGGACTGAGCATGTGATTCCTGAGTGGGGTTTGTTGTTCAGGAAACCTGCTCAGGCTTTTCCATTCTTTCCTCACCAAGAGGAAAACTTCTCCTGGGCCTGAGTGCCGGCAGAGCCCTGAGGAGAGCAGGTGGGACATGGTGCAGTGGGCTGGGACACGCAGCTGCAGAGCTCAGGGGACAAGATTGTGATGCAGGGGACAGGGATGTCAGTGCCAGGTGGGCGATGTCAGACATGGTGAGGTTGGGGCTGAGGAGCAGCTTGTCCAAACAGGGTCAGCCTGCAAGGGGCTCATTCTTCTCTGTGCCCACACCTCCTAAGGACACATTCAGCATCAACATCACTTGGGGAATGCTTCTGTCACCTCTTCTCTGTAATTAAAAATACAAGTTCTTGATTAAAAACAAAAGTAATGAGGTTTACTTTGAAATCTTCCTCCTTAAGAGAGCCCCACACTGTCTCCAATCAGCTGCACATGCCCTGGAGACTTGAAGACAACTGAAGGAAGACAAGGAGCTCCTGAGGCCTTTCTGGATTTCTGTCAACCCCACGGTGGATTTGGGGCTGCAGTGCAGGAGCCTCAGGCACTGAGAGAAGGATGAAGAAGCTGCTCAAGGAGTCAGAAGCCAAACTCCAAGTGCCCTGGAGCATCAATGGGCCCCAGTGAGGGCAGGGAGTGGCAAAGGCTGCGCAGGGACTGGTGAGAGCAGATCCTTGAGGCCAGGATTGCAGGGAGCCAAAGGCTGTGAGCAGGGACGGGCAATGCTGAGAAAGGCCTGGCTTGGCTGGAGGAAGCAGAAAGGCCAAGGCCTGAGGCCAGGCCTGGCACAGCAGGGCCTGTCCCTCCCGGGTGCCTCGGGGCTGTTTGTGGGGCAGGGGGATGGGAGGGGCAGCAAGGACAAATGGCATCAACCTGGCTGACACTGCAGATCCTCCTGGAACCAAGGGCCAGTGGGACACAGCAGGGCCTCATGGAACCAAGAGGCCATTGTGAGCCTGCAGGGCTGCAACAGCCCAGAACACTCAAATGCTGGGGGAACCAAAGGTTCCTTTACTGGAGTTTGGTGCACAGGAGAAACACCAACCAGATATTCTCAAGAGGTCAAAATTACATAGAATTTTATTGGCAAAATACAGAAAATCAAGGAACTAAGGCAAAGGATTTAATACAGCATCTAGTTCAACATAAAACTCTTACCATAGCAGAAACTTCATTCAATTAACTCATTTACCTAAAAACTGTTAAAATCTTAAGTTGTTACATTACCCAAAAATGTTCCAGGTAAATAGGAGAGGAAAGAGAGACTGAGAGACAGAAGGACAGACAATGTCTGGAAAGACAAACACACAGCTACCAACTGCTTGGGTTCCAGCGTGGGTGAGACACAAACCCCAGGAGAAGGCAGGGACCAGACCATGGGCTGACCTCGTGCTCCATCTTTGAAGCCCCTGGGCTTTTGTGGGGCTCCCCCCAGGTGGGACTTGTGATTGCTGGGGCAGTCAGAGCCTGGGTTAGCACTGCCCTGGTGTGACTGATTGACAGCTCATCCCAAGGTGTCTCGGGACATTGATCTCATCCAGCCTCTGACAGCGACCATGGTGACACTGCGGAACCTCATGGAACCATGGTCAGGTGTGACAATGCGGATCCAAGGACACCGTGGGGACACCACGGAAACTCCTGGAACCAAGGGGACATTGTGACACTGAGGAGTCCCTTGTGATTGATAGGGAAGATGTCTTTACAGACAATTCCATGGGTGAAGCTGTGGGAGTTAACATCTTTGAAATGGCTCTTAATTTCTCTATTAACTTCAAGTAGGAGGTTTCTTACAGAGCCCAGACAGCCTGACTCCTGAAACAGACAAGTGGGTCTGCATAAGCCTGAGTTTATGAACTTTGGGGTAAAATGACAGGTTCAAGGGGGATATGGGGTAGGCAGTTCAGGAAGGCTGTACCTTCCTAGAACCTCAGCCAATAGGGAAAAGAAGAGGGCAACGTGCCTCCCTCACCTGGCCATGCTCTCCCTGTTTATCAGCACTGGCTTTTGTGCCTACCTGAAGCCCCCCTCCATCTCCTCCCCATCCCTGGATCTGGCACTGTCAGTTCTGTACTCAGTGGTGCCTCCAGCACTGAACCCCCTCATCTACAGCCTGAGGAACCAGGAGCTCAAGGCTGCAGTGTGGAGACTGGATAATTTCAGAAACATTAAACTACTGGCCACTTTCTGCAAAACTCTTGTAATTAAAGTCATCTTTGATAGCTCCTGTTGGGTTTGGTCGCTTGTTTGTTCTTCTCTTTCCTTTCTTTCAGTTTTTTAATATTGTCCACAGAGAAAGGCCATTGTTTGTGCCATTTCTCATTTTGTTTCTCTCCACTTTGCTGTGGCCCCAGACTGTGTCAATGAGGAGCTCTGCTTTCGGTGGATGTAAACAAACTGTAGGATCACCCAGCAAAGTTTTCACTGGAGATTCCGCTTTTGTTGCCTTCTCAGGAGCTGCAGCAGCAATGTCTGTGTGCAGAGCTGGGGGCAGATCAGGGCTGGCACAGCAGCTCTGCTCCTGCTGGCCACACAATTCCTGATCCAGGCCAGCTGCCATTGGCCTTCTTGGCCACGTGGGCACACTGCTGGCTCATGTCCAGCCTCCTGTCCATCAGTGCCCCCAGGTCCCTTTCTGGCTGGCCACTGTCCAGCCACTCTGTCCCCAGCCTGTAGTACTGCAGGGGTTGTTGTGGCCAAAGTGCAGGACCTGGCACTTGGTCTTGTTAAACCTCACCTTGTTGGATTTGGGCCCTGGATCCAGCCTGTCCAGGTCCCTCTGCAGATCCACACTCACACCCAGCTTGGTGTCACCATGGTTCCATGAGGCCCTAGAGTGTCACAATGGTCTCCATGATTCCAGGAGCCTCTGTGGTGTCACAGTGGCCCCTTGGCTCTCTGGGCCCCAGAGTGTCACAATGTCCCTTGGTTCTTTTAGGCCCACAGTGTCACAATGTCCCTTCATTCCTTCAGCCCCACAGTGTCACAGTGGCCTCTCAGTCCCATGGATCACCATGGTGTCAAATTGTTTCCTTCATTCCATGAGGTCCCGCAGAGTTACTCTGGCCCCTTAGTTCCATGTGGTCCCTGCAGTGTCACAGTGGCCCCTTGGTTCCATGAAGCCCCAGAGTGCCTGTTCTGCCAGGTGATGGGGGCAATTTAAAGAACACAGACACCAGTGGAAAGAATGTTCTTATTTTACTATGAATATGAAGGCAACACAAAAGTAAAATTATGCATTCAATAAAACCATGCGGATTGGCTTCAGCAACGAGCAAAAGTAAGCAAGGGAATGCACCTAATCATTACTATATCAGAGAAAGGATAGTGATAGATACATCATTGATTCATCAGTGATTGAGAGAGATACATCACCAATTGCCTCAATACTTTACCATCATCCAGAGTCCGCAGTCCCTGGGGAGCCCCATTTCACAGAGAGGTTTGAGAGAACCCTTCCCAGCAATTGGGAAAATCCTACAGGGTGCATCCACCTGTAGGTGAGATCTCCAAATTCACCCTGAAAGTGGGACCAGCTTTTATAGGCCCAAATCAGCAAGTCAAAGTGACTTGATTATATTTTTGGCACAGAAACTCCTGCATCTGATGGCACATGTCCTGACCAGCCAGGGCCAGGGCTTGGCCAGGGCCCAGACCTCAGCTGGGAAGATTTCCCCTAAAATACCCTACAACAAACCTCTACTCATGTGAGTTGGGAAAGTTTCCTAAAATGACACATTTCTTGCAGATAGCTACACAAGATTATACAGAGCTAGCATAAACGTCTTTGTCATCTATTTTGAGCTAAATAACACTGATGGTGTTCACACAGTGCCCAGGATTCATCTTGTAAGTCAGCTCTGGCTGAGGCTGCTGCTCAGGCCTTAGCACATATCCCTGCCTGTTCCCAGGATCTCTGTTGCAGATAGAATCTGATGGTGCAATTATCACCTTTAACCCCTCTTTTAATGCAGATAGATCTGCCCAGCTGTGTCAAGCAGGTGTTGCTCTTTGTTTATGCAAAGGCTTTGTGTTCCTCATGGAACCAAGGAGACCACTGTGACAGAGTGAGGCTGCATGGAACCAATGGTGCATTGTGACACTGTGGAACATCACGGAACAGAGGATCCATTGGGACATAGCAGGGCCTTGTGGAACCAAGGAGCCTTTGTGACACTCCAGATCCTCATGGAACCAAGGGTGCATTGAGGCACAGCAAGGCCTTGTTATAACCAAAGAAACCCCGTCTAAAAGCAGGGTAACTCAGAGAACCAAGGAGTCCATTGTTACAGTATAAAACCTATGGATCCAAGGGGCCGTTGTGACACATTGGGGCTGCCTGGAACCAATTGTCCATTGTGACAATGCAGATCCAAGGAGACCATGGTGGTGCTACAGAACCTCATGGATCCAAGGGGTCACTGTGGCACTGACGAACCTCATGGAACCCAGGGTCCATTGTGACATAGTGGGGCCTCATTGGAACAAAGGAACCATTGCTGACAGTATGGAAGCTTAGGGATCCAAGGGTCCATTATCACACTGCAGAAACAAGGAGACCATTGTTGACACTATGAAAGCTCATGGAACCAAGGGGACGTTGTGACACTCCAGGGCCTCAATGAACCAGGGAGATCATTGTGACACAACAGAACCTCATGTCAGTGAGGGTTTATTGTGACACAGCGGGGTCCCATGAAACCAATTGTCCATTGTGGCAATGAGGATGAAAAGAGATCATGGCGACACTACAGAACCTCAGGGATCCAAGGGGCAACTGTGACAGTGCAAGGCCACATGGAACCAATGAGACCCTGGTGATGCTACAGAAGCTCATGGAACCAAGGGGCCATTGTGACACTGCAGGGCCTCATTGGAACAAAGGACATTGTTGAGAGCATGGAAGTTCATGGAAACTATGGGTGTTGTGACACTGCAGAGCCTCGTAGACCCAAGGAGACCCAAGGAGACCACTGTGACACTGAGGAACGTTACAGAACCAAGGGGCCTTTTTGACACTATGAAAATAAGGAGACCATTGTTGATGGTACAGAAGGTCATGGAACCAAGGGGCCATTGTGACACTGTGGGGCTGCTTGTAACCAATTGTCCATTGCAATACTGCAGATCCAAAAGACCATAATGACACTACAGCAGTACATGGAACCAAGGGGCTGTTGTCACACACCAAGGCCTGATGGAACCAAGGACACCCCTTTGATAGTATGAAACCTCAAGGAACCAAGGATCCTCTGGGGCAGTGCAGAACCTTGGGGGACCAAGGGTCATTGTGACACTACAGAGCCTCCATGGAATCATGGAGACCATTGTGGCACTTGAGGGCCTCATGGAACTGTGGTGACACCAAGTTGGATGCGAGTGAGGATCTGATGGAGGGTAGGAGGGCTCTGCAGAGGGTCCTGCACAGGCTGGATCCAGGGCCCAAATCCAACAAGGTGAGGTTTAAGAAGACCAAGTGCCAAGTCCTGCACTTTGGCCACAACAACCCCTGCAGTGCTACAGGCTGGGGACAGAGTGGCTGGACAGTGGACAGCCAGAAGGGGACCTGGGGGCACTGATGGACAGCAGGCTGGACATGAGCCAGCAGTGTGCCCACGTGGCCAAGAAGGCCAATGGCAGCTGGCCTGGATCAGGAATGGTGTGGCCAGCAGGAGCAGAGCTGCTGTGCCAGCCCTGATCTGCCCCCAGCTCTGCACACAGACATTGCTGCTGCAGCTCCTGAGAAGGCAACAAAAGCGGAATCTCCAGTGAAAACTTTGCTGGGTGATCCTACAGTTTGTTTACATCCACCGAAAGCAGAGCTCCTCACTGACACAGTCTGGGGCAACAGCGAAGGTGGAGAGAAACAAAATGAGAAATGGCACAAACAATGGCCTTTCTCTGTGGACAATATTAAAAAACTGAAAGAAAGGAAAGAGAAGAACAAACACGCGACCAAACCCAACAGGAGCTATCAAAGATGACTTTAATTACAAGAGTTTTGCAGAAAGTGGCCAGTAGTTTAATGTTTCTGAAATTATCCAGTCTCCACACTGCAGCCTTGAGCTCCTGGTTCCTCAGGCTGTAGATGAGGGGGTTCAGTGCTGGAGGCACCACTGAGTACAGAACTGACACTGCCAGATCCAGGGATGGGGAGGAGATGGAGGGGGGCTTCAGGTAGGCACAAAAGCCAGTGCTGATAAACAGGGAGAGCATGGCCAGGTGAGGGAGGCACGTTGCCCTCCTCTTTTCCCCATTGGCTGAGGTTCTAGGAAGGTACAGCCTTCCTGAACTGCCTACCCCATATCCCCCTTGAACCTGTCATTTTACCCCAAAGTTCATAAACTCAGGCTTATGCAGACCCACTTGTCTGTTTCAGGAGTCAGGCTGTCTGGGCTCTGTAAGAAACCTGCGACTTGAAGTTAATAGAGAAATTAAGACCCATTTCAAAGATGTTAACTCCCACAGCTTCACCCATGGAATTGTCTGTAAAGACATCTTCCCTATCAATCACAAGGGACTCCTCAGTGTCACAATGTCCCTTTGGTTCCATGAGGTTCCATGGTGTCCCCACGGTGTCCTTGGATCCGCATTGTCACACCTGACCCATGGTTCCATGAGGTTCCGCAGTGTCACCATGGTCGCTGTCAGAGGCTGGATGAGATCAATGTCCCAAAACACCTTGGGATGAGCTGTCAATCAGTCACACCAGGGCAGTGCTAACCCAGGCTCTGACTGCCCCAGCAATCACAAGTCCCACCTGGGGGGAGCCCCACAAAAGCCCAGGGGCTTCAAAGATGGAGCACAAGGTCAGCCCATGGTCTGGTCCCTGCCTTCTCCTGGGGTTTGTGTCTCACCCACGCTGGAACCCAAGCAGTTGGTAGCTGTGTGTTTGTCTTTCCAGACATTGTCTGTCCTTCTGTCTCTCAGTCTCTCTTTCCTCTCCTATTTACCTGGAACATTTTTGGGTAATGTAACAACTTAAGATTTTAACAGTTTTTAGGTAAATGAGTTAATTGAATGAAGTTTCTGCTATGGTAAGAGTTTTATGTTGAACTAGATGCTGTATTAAATCCTTTGCCTTAGTTCCTTGATTTTCTGTATTTTGCCAATAAAATTCTATGTAATTTTGACCTCTTGAGAATATCAGGTTGGTGTTTCTCCTGTGCACCAAACTCCAGTAAAGGAACCTTTGGTTCCCCCAGCATTTGAGTGTTCTGGGCTGTTGCAGCCCTGCAGGCTCACAATGGCCTCTTGTTTCCATGAGGCCCTGCTGTGTCCCACTGGCCCTTGGTTCCAGGAGGATCTGCAGTGTCACCCAGGTTGATGCCATTTGTCCTTGCTGCCCCTCCCATCCCCCTGCCCCACAAACAGCCCCGAGGCACCCGGGAGGGACAGGCCCTGCTGTGCCAGGCCTGGCCTCAGGCCTTGGCCTTTCTGCTTCCTCCAGCCAAGCCAGGCCTTTCTCAGCATTGCACTTCCCTGCTCACAGCCTTTGGCTCCCTGCAATCCTGGCCTCAAGGATCTGCTCTCACCAGTCCCTGCGCAGCCTTTGCCACTCCCTGCCCTCACTGGGGCCCATTGATGCTCCAAGGCACTTGGAGTTTTGCTTCTGACTCCTTGAGCAGCTTCTTCATCCTTCTCTCAGTGCCTGAGGCTCCTGCACTCAGCCCCAAATCCACTGTGGGGCTGATAGAAATCCAGAAATGCCTCAGGAGCTCCTTGTCTTCCTTCAGTTGTCTTCAAGTCTCCAGGGCTTGTGCAGCTGATGGGAGTCAGTTTGGAGTTCTCTTAAGGAGGGAGATTTCAAAGTGCACCTCATGACATTTTTGGTTTTTAATCAAGGCAGTATTTTTTTCTTTAAGTTCAGGGAAGAGGTTTATGAAGCATTCCCCAAGTGATGTTGGTGCTGAATGTGTCCTTAGGAGGTCTGGGCACAGAGAAGAATGAGCCCCTTGCAGGCTGACCCTGTTTGGACAAGCTGCTCCTCAGCCCCAACCTCACCATGTCTGACATCGCCCACCTGGCACTGACAGCACAAAATACCCAAGAACATTTATGTATTTTTTCTTTATTAATGATAACGTAATTTGTTCTTAATTTTAAGTATTGGATTATTACACTTATTAGTTATAATTATTTCATATTTATAAGAATATTATTTTCTATTTTATTACCTAATTTTTATATATAAACACAAATCTATTCATTTTCTGCAACAAAAGAACTTCATGTTCGTTGGTTCTAAGAAATGTGATTCCCTTCATTAATTAATAAACTTGTATGGGTTATTGATTTCTCCCTCTTGTGCTAATTAGTCCTATTTTGAGACGTCTAGTAGTCTTTTTTATTGATTTCTCCATCTTTGTGCTAATTAGTCCTACTTTGAGACCCTTTGTAGTCTTTTTTACCATCTTTTTCTCAGACAGGGTCACGGAGTGCACTTCGGGGTGCATGGAGACATTTCTGGGACACATTTGGGGCAGTTTTGGGTCTGGGGAGGGAGTTTAGAGGTTCCTTGAGGGTCTGGAGGACACTTGGGGGGCCGAGTGGGCACTGGGGGGCACTCAGGGATCCTGAGGGAAAGTCTGGGGTTGGGAGCGGCCCTTGAGGGTCCAGGGGGGCCCTTGGAGGTCAGGGAGGGGAATTTGGGGCCCTGCGGGGTCCGGGCGGGCCCTTGGGGGCTCTGGCGGGGCTCTCTGCGCCGCGGGGCATCATGGGAGTTGTAGGCGCGGGTAGAATACGGGTCAACGGCGCCGCGGAGCATCACGGGAGTTGGAAGCGCTGCTACAATGGCGCTCTGTGTGCCGCGGGGCATGACGGGAGATGGAGTCACGGCTGTAACGGAGCTCTACGGGCGCCGCGGAGCATGATGGGAACTGTAGTCCCGGAAGCGGCTCGAACGGGGCGTTTGGGGGTCCGGGAAGGCCCTTGGGGGACACTTTTGCGTCCGAGCCGCGACTTCAGCTCCTCGGGGGGAACGAACACGGTTCGGGAGCCCTTGGGGGGAGCTTGGGGAGCTGTAACCGGGCTCTTTAGGGCGCGGGATGTGACAGGAATTTTAGGCGCGGAACTGTGTTATGAGGGGCTGTGGGGCCGCGGGGAATGAGAGGAGATGAAGTCCCAGGAGTGGTTGTAACGGACACCTGTGGGGCTGGGAGCACCTGGGGGTCCGGGGACGCTTTTGGGGGGTCCCGAGTGGGCACTGAGGGGGCACTGAGGGATCCTGGAGGGTCTGGGGGACACTTATGGGGCAAATGGGGGCGGATACCGAGGGAAATCTGTGGGGCGCGGGGCATGACGGGAGTTGTAGTCCCGGCTCCAATGGGGCTCTATCGGGCCGCGGGGCATGACGGGAGTTGCAGGCAAAGAAATGGCGCTGACTGGAGGCACCGCCCCCGAGGCCCCGATTCCCAGGAGCTGATTGGCTGCGGGAAGTGACGGGCGGGAGCCTCGGCCAATGGGAGGCCTGCGGAGGCGGGAACAGTCAATTCAAGTCTTCCAGTCCCTCCCAGTTCATTCCCAGTTCATTCCCAGTACAGCCCAGTACACACCCACTGCCCCTCCAGTCCCTCTCAATACACCTGAGGTAATTCCCAGTCCCTTCCAGTTCCCCCCAGTGTCATCCACACTATACCCCAGTGTCCCCCAGTCTTCTTCATAGTGTTCCCAGTGTTCCCAGTTTGTCCCAGTATCACTCCCAGTGTGTCCCAGTGTCTCCCACACCATTCCCAGTGTCCCCCAGTCTGTCCCAGTCCTCCCCAGTGTTCCCAAGGAACCTTGAACTCCTCACGGTGTCCCTGGCAGCCAAACCCAGCAGTGGGGTCAGTGCAGTGTCCATGGCCACAGCCCCTTGCCATGGCCCAGGGCGGCTTGGGATGAGGATCCCCCCTCACAGCTGGCCCAGGCCAGGGCTGCAGTGGCTTTGGTGGCACCTTGGGCTCAGCACACACTTGAGGAGTGTGTCTGTTTTCAGTGGAGAAACTCAGTAATAAAATACGCCCTTTAAAATAGGAATGTGTATTTCTGAGAAGGTCTTTGAAATATTTCTCCATAACTGTAGCAGGAAACCTTCCTGATGAACTGCACCGGAGCAGAGGGAAATCAAGGCAGAGCCATGGTTTGTCAGGAAACCTCTCAAGAATTCCAAGTCACAATCAAACTCCAAGGTTTCTTGAAGTTTTAATGGGTCCCACTGAGGGCCACAAGTGAGAAAGTGTCCCCAGGTTCCAGGTAGAGCAGGAAATTGGAGGCAGAGGTGACAGGTGGGGACAAAGAGAAGCCAAGTCTTGGTGCCCTGGGGCACAGCAGGTTCTGTGCCACCAAGGGTTGGGAGGAGACACCTTGTCCTGAGGCCCTGGGGCCTCCTGGCACAGCCCCAGCAAGGCTGGCCACTGTCACCCCCTTGTCCTGCCCTCTGCATCCCCCCCACATCCCAGTGGCCTCAGGGATCTGCTGGAAGGAGTCCCTGGGGAGCCTTGGTCAGGAATGGCCCTGGGGGCTCCTTAATGCTCCCAGGGACTGCAGGTTTTTCCAAGGACTTTGGCTTTTGCTTTTGCCCTGGAGTCTCTGAGAGCTTTGTGCAATCCTGGGCTCCAATTCTCTCCTCCAAGGAGTCCGTCAGGAGCCTGTGTTGGGGATGGACCTCAGTGGGACCCATCAATGCTTTGAGATCCTTTGGGTTTTTCCTCTGCCTTTGGCTCCTGGAAAGGTTTGTGCAATCTCCTCTCAGGCCCTGAGGTTCAAGGGCTCAGCACCAAATGCACCACGGGGCTCATTGGGACCATTGTGGAACTCAGGGGTGCCCATGGAAACAAGGGGCCATGGTGACACTGTGGAGCCCAGAGTGTCCCAGAGGAGCCATTGTGACACAGCGGGGCCACAGGGAGCCAAGGGGCCATTGTGACACTTCAGGGCTTTGTGGAACCAAGAAGCCACTGTGACACTGCAAGGTGTCAGTCAGCACCTGCAACACTTCAGACACAACGAGAACATTGTGACACTGTGGGACCTGATGGAACCAAGGGAACATGGAACAGGCCTGGCTGGCTGGGCCTCCTGGGGGCTGTCTGACAGGTTCAGATGACCGTGGCATGTTGAGGGCCATTCTTCATCAGCCCCTGAAGGGCTGGGGCTCTGGGCTTTCCTTCCTGTGGAGAAGACCTGTTCATCTCCATCCAGGGTCCCATGGCCAAAACTGGGATTCCTCCTCCAAATTTCCTTGTATGCAAAGATTGTTCCCAGATGAAATCTGCCAGGACACACAGATCTGGCTGGCTTGGCCACCCAGGGGCCACCTCTCATCTGCCTTTGAAACACTGGCACCACGTGCTTTTCTTTACTGTGGGAAAAAAGCAACTTTCACATCCTGGTGTCCTCAGCCAAAACTGGGAATCCATCTCCAGAACTCCCTATATCCAAGGACTGCCCCCAGATGAAAGGTGCCAGGAGAGACAGGTCTGGCTGCCTTGGCCCATGGTGGCCATGTCTCATCTTCTTCCAAAGCACTTGGACTTCATGCTTTTCTTTCCTATGGGATAAAACCATCCATCTCAACCAGGCAACCATGGCCGAAATTGGGATTCCACCTCCAAAACTCCACATATCCAGGGATTGCTCCCAAGTGAAAGCTGCCAGGACAGACAGGTCTGGCTGCCCTTGGCCTCTTGGGGGCTGCCTCTCACCTGCTTTTGAAACACTGGGGCTCTGAGCTTTCCTTCCAATGGAAAAGAACTGTCCTTCTTATTAACACAGAAATGGCCGAAATTTGGATTCCACCTCAAAAATTCCCTAGTTCCAAGGGCTGCTTTCAGACAAAAGCTACCAGTACAGAGAGGTTTGGCTGTCTTTGCCCTCTGACGTCCGCCTTTCATCTGCCCCTGAAATACTGGTGTTCTGTGCTTTCCTTCCTCTGGTAAAGAACTGTCCTTCTCCTCCTGGTGTCCATGGTCAAAATTGGTACTCCCCCTAAAAAATTCCCTACATGAAGGGTTTCTCCCAGACAAAACCTTCCACATCTTGCTGGCCTTGGCCTCTGGTGGTCACCTCTCATCTGCCCCTGAAACATCAGAGCTTTGTTCTTTCCTTCCTATGGAAAAGAACCCTCCTTCTCCTCCAGGGACCATGACCAAAATTGGGATTCTACCTCCCAGAATTCCATCTATCCAAGGATTTCTCCCAGCCAAAAGCTGCCAGGACAGACAGCTCTGGCTGGCCTTGGCCCTTGGTGGCTACCACTTATCTGCCCCTGAAACACTGAGGCTCTGCTTTCCTTCCTATGGAAAAGAGCCATCCTTCTTCTCCAGGTGCCTGTGGGCAAAATTGGAATTTGGCCTCCAAAATTCCATCTATCCAAGGATTGCTGTCAGACAAAAGCTGCTACAAGACACAGGTCTGGCTGGCCTTATCCTCTGCTCAGTTTCGTAGACTATGAGCAGAAGGCCATTTCTTTCCCAGAGGAAGGAAAGCCCAGAGCCCCAGTGTTTCAGGCCAGGTTAGAGGCAGGCACCAGAGTCCAAGGCCAGCCAGAGCTGTCTGTCCTGGCAACTTTTGTCTGGCAGAAACCCTTGGATATAGGGAATTTTGGAGGAGAAGTACCAGTTTTGGCCATGGATGCCTGGGCAGGAGGGATGGTTCTTTTCCATAGGAAGGAAAGCACAGAGCCCCAGTGTTTGAAGGCAGGTGAGAGATGGGTCTCAGGAAACCAAGGGCAGCCAAAATTTGTGATAGTGGCAGCTTTTGTCTAGGTGCTGTCCCTGGATATAGGGAATTTTGGAGTCACATTCCCATTTTGGCCATGGGCATTTGGAGGAGGACAGTTCTTTTCCATTTGAAGGAAAGCCCAGAGCCCCCATGATTCAGGGGCACATGGGAAAAGACCCTTGACATGCCATGGTCAGTTGAGCGAGTCAGATCAAGCCCACCAGACCTGTCACCTGTTCCCTTGGATCCATGGGGCCCTGTGGTGTCACAATGGTAGTGTCATATTGGATCCTTGGTTCCTCACGGCCCCGCTGTGTCACACTGGCCCCTTGCTTCCATGCAGCCCTGCTGTGTCACACTGACCCCTTGTTTCCATGAGGCCCTGCAGTGTCACAGGGGTCTCCTTGGTACCACAGTATCACAATGGATTCCTGGTTCCATGAGGATTCACAATGTCAGAAGGGACTCCTTGGTTTCACAAGGTCCTGCAGAGCCCCTTGATTCAACGAGGCCTTGAAGTATCATAATGGTCTCCAGGATTCCATGGGGCTCTGCAGTGTCACATTGGGCCTTTGGTTCCATGAGTCCCCACTCTGTTACGCGAATCCTTATTTCTGTCGGGCCGTGTAGTGTCACCATGCTCTCCTTGGTTCAATGGTGCCACAACTGCCCCTTGGCCTGCTGAAACTCCACAGTATCACAATGGTTCCTTGCTTCCTTGAGTCCTTGTAGTGTCACAATGGACTCCTTGGATTCATGGGGCTGCAAAGTGTCACAGTGGCCTCCTGGTTCAATGAGGCCTGTAGTGTCACAATGGTCTCCATGATTCCATAAGGCCCTGCAGTGTCACAACAGACCACTGGTTCCATGAGACCCCACAGTGTCACAAAGTCCCCTTGGTTCCACTGAGCCCCACAGAGTATCACTGTGGTCCCCTCGTTCCACAAGGCCCTGCAGTGCCACAATGGCCCTGAAATACCACAATGGCCTTTTCGTTTCACAAGGCTTCAAAGTGTACAAATGGCCTCTATGGTTTCATGAGGCCCTGCTGTGTCACAATGGACCCTTGGTTCTGCAGTGTAAGAATGTCCCCTTGGTTCCTTGGGGCCCCAGTGTGCAATGTGTCACTATTGTGCCCTTGGTCCCATGAGGCCCTGCAGTGCCACAATGGTACTTTGGTTCCAAAAGGCCTCAAAGTGTCACAATGGTCTCCATGGTTCCATGAGGCCCTACTGTTTCTCAATGGGATGTCCTGTAGTGTAACAATGGTATCCCTGGTTCCAGGGTGTCAGAGTGGACCCTTCATCCCAGGGAGCCCCTCACTGTCACTGTGGTCCTTTAGATTCCATGGGGCCCTCCTGTGCTATATCGGCCCCTTGCTTCTACAGGGCCCCACAGTGTCACAATGGACCCTTTGTTCTATGAGGTTTCTCAGTGTCACAATGGTCCCCTTGTCTCTGCAGTGTCACAATGGCCCTTGGCTCCATGTGGCTCTGCTGTTCCACAATGTCTCATGGTTCTATGAGGCCGCACAGTGGCACCATGGGCCCTTGGTTCCATGAGGCCTTGCTGTGTCACAGTGGGATTCTGGTTCCATGAGGTTTCATACTGTCAATAACGCTCTTCTTGGTTCTGCAGTGTCACCATGGATCCTTTGTTCCATGAGGTTCTCTAGTACAACATTGTCACCTTGATTCCATGAGGTTCTTCTGTGTCAGAGTGGACTCCTTGGTTCTGTGAGGCCCTGATGTGTCACAGGAGGCAGATGGTTGCATAGGGTTCCGTAGTGTCACAATGGTCTCCTTAGTTCCGCAAGGCCCTGCTGTGTCATAATGGCCCCTTGGTTCCACGAGTTTCCGGACTGTCAACAATGGTTCCATTGTTCAAACAAAGCCCTCCAGTGTCAAAATGGCCCCTCGGTTCCATGAGGTTCCACAGTGTCACAACGGTCTGCTTGGATCTGCAGGAGCACAATGGACCATGGATTCCATGTGGCCCCACTGTGTCAAAATGGCCCTTGGTCTTCTGTGTCAGAACAGGCCCTTTGGTCCATGAAGACCCATAGTGTCAAAATAAACGCTTTGGTTCCATGAGGCCCCACGGTCACCAAATCTCCAAAATACCATAGTAAGACGCTTTAACACTAGTCTGAGATTTAAAAGGGTAACATTTCTTCAGGCATGAGGTCCAACATGGGATAACTCCTAACCTTATGTTGAAACGTGATTCTCCAAATGTGTTGTTTATAAACAATCGCTAAGTGTGTATGGAAATTTTCCCATTTCCATAAAACCCACCCAACAAAATCAGTCCGTGTTTTTTTCTATCACTGCACCCTTGAGCCAGATGTCTTCTTCTTCCCTTCCAAACATCCCAGATGGGAAAGAAGTTCCTGCATGCCTTGTTCCTCTGCTAAAAGTTCACAGGCACAGTAAAAATTGAATTCACCCATTTGGTATCAAGGCCAGGGCTTTGTGTGGCCAGGCGGAGGCAGGCAGGAGGCAGAGCTGTCAGCAAAGGAAGGGGCCAGCCAGGTGGGGCAGCCAGGGCATGAGGACAGCCTGCAGGGACAGAGGCACAGGGCAGGGACACCGTAGCACAGCCTGGGCTGCAGAGGCCACAGGCATGGGCAGCAGCTGCAAGGCCCGGACAGAGGCAACTCCTGCAGCACTTTGGCCATGGCTGCTGGCCCTGGGCGTGAGGCATGAGGAGGAGACAAGTGAGCCTTGCTGTGCTGGGGCCTCATTGCCTCCTTGGCCCTGCTCAGCAGCCTGGCAGGGGCCGCCCCATGGTGCTGCCCTTGCCATTGCACATGGCCACATGGCAGTGGCCCGGGAAGAGGCCTGAGCAATGAGGGAGGGACAGGATGTGCCTTGCCAGGGGCTGGGGCTCAGGCCTTGGCCCTTTGCATTGCTGAAACACATCCAGCTTTGCTCAGCATCACAGACACCTTTGCCTTGTTTGTCCCCAGCTGTCATCACTGCCTCCAGTGTTCTGCTTGAACTGGAACCTGGGGACACTTTCTCAGTCGTGTCCCTCTGAGGGACCCATTAAAACTTCAAGAAACTTTGGAGTTTGATTGTGACTTTGAATTCTTGAGAGGTTTCTTCAACTCCCTCTCAGGGACTGATGTTCAGGGACTCAGCACCAAAGCCCCAGAGGGTCATTCCAGTCCTTGTGCTGTGTCTGTGCTGCTGAGCTGGGCCGGGCTCCTGGCACAGAGGCAGCTCCTGGCAACCAAGAAGAGCTTCAAAAAGCCATTTCTCCTGAGGAGCAGCTCCTCTCCCAGCCCAGCAGGGCTGAGGGCACTGCCTGCAGGCACCTGAGAGGAGTGAAGCAGACAGAGGCTGAAAGCAGCTGGAAGGACAATTCAGAGCTTATTCATGGAGAAATCTTCACCACTTGTGACACAGTCAGTCTCTGGCTGCAGGGATCTTGTAAAGCTGCCCCAGGACACGAGTGCTGTGAGTGTAAGGATGGCTGTGCTGCCGTTTGTGGTTTGGGGGAGGATGTGGTGCAGAGCGGGGCTGCCCTGGGCACCGTCAGAGGGACAGGGCAGGACGGCTCCTGCTGCCAGGGACGGCTGCAGGGACAGCTGAAGGTGGGGGTGCAGCCAGGGCTGCCCAGGGCTGTCCTGCACAGCAGCTCCTGCAGCCCTCAGGGCTCTTGGCCAGCCCAGGCCATCTGCCACCTGCCAGGGGCAGCTCTCAGCCTGCCTGGCAGCTCCCCATGGCCCGTGGAGGGGAGCTGTGGGTGCAAGGAGTGACTCCTGCCAGGGCAGGTCCTGCTGCTGTGCAGAGGCTGCTGTGTGGGCCAGGGCTGCTCAGAGCTCCAGCTCATGCCCAGCTCATTTCTGAGGGCATTTTTCAGGAGCACATTCAGGCCAGGGCTTTCCTGCTTGAGTCTCTGCTTTCCTCAATCTCTGCTCCCACTTTTCCTTGGCTCAGCTTGGTGGCAATGGAAACTCAGCTGTGCAGGGCAGAGCAGGGGCTGAGGCTCTTAAACCATCACACTGAGCATTGCTGGGAGCCTCAGCAAGTGCCTGCACCTGCCCAGCCTCCAGACCCATCCAGCATCACCTTTCCATGCTGGCCAGGCCTGGGGGAGCTGTTCTTTAATTCCTGCAGCCCCCAGCAGCTGCAGGGCAGAGCTGGCCCTGGGGCTGGGCTCTGGCAGCTGTGGCAGGGAAGGAGCCCGGGCCCACAGGAACAGCTCCCGGCTGCAACAGCTCCAGCAGCAGAGCCATGGGCAGGGAGGGAGGGAGGCAATGCTGAGGGAAGCCCTGCTGCAGGGGACATGTGGCACCTGCGGGCCCTGGCCTGCAGTGCAGACACTGGCCTGAGCAGCACAGCTCTTGTGTCCCCTGGCAGCCAGCACAGCCCTCAGCCCGGGGGCTCGGGGCCCTCAGTGCCCTCCTGGGCCGGCAGAGCAGCAGCAGAGATGAAGGGCATCTCTCCTGCCATGTGCCCATTCCCTGCTGCCCAGGGCCTCAGGGCCACTGTCCTGCCCTGCTGCTGCCTGCCAGGGGCTGTGCAGGGCTGGCCAGGGAAAGGCTTTTCCTCAGGGCCCGGCTCTGTCTCTCCTTGCCTTGCTCAGGTGCTGCTGGCATTGCTGAGGGGCTCTGTGGCAATGGCAGCTGCAGCTGCAGGGTCAGGCTCAGCCCTTGGGCTCCTCCTGTGCAGGGTGAGCCCAGCAATGGGGTGTCCCAGCTCCCTGTGGCCCGGGCAGCTCTGGGCAGGGCAGCCTGGGAGGCTGGCAATGAGCCCACTCTCCTCCAGCAGTGCCATGGACAGGACCCTTGGTGTGTCCTTGGGATCCATCCAAGCTGTGAGCTGCCTTCCAGGGGACACTGGGGACAGGAGTGTCCTTGGCCAGAGTGGGGCTGAGACTCTGAGAAAGGCTGAGCCAGTTTGCTCTGCTGTGGCTCCCTCTGCTCTCAGCTTTCTCGGGTTGATTTTCAGGGGCACACAGTGACTGCCCTCGATCTCTGAAAGGGCATCTGGGGACAGATGGAGCGACAGAGCAGCTCCCCTCACCCTTCACTGAGTTACAGCCAATGCTCCTGCACTGCACAGTTCTCTCTGTTCTCCCTGAGCACAGCAGGAAATCCTCTCCAAGTGCCTTTAGCCATCACCATTCCTTACCCCTGCGACAGGAGATGCTGCCAAGCTCCTCTGCCTCAGGAGCAGTTTGGGCTGATGGAATCGAACCCCAGGACTGATCCCTGTCCCCATTCCCTGGACCCCACTGCTGCAGAGCAGAGCTGACCCCTCGGTGTCCATGGGCAGAGCCCCTGCTGGTGACAGCAACGGGGCCAGATCCCAGCAGAGCTCCAGGCACAGGAATGAAAGAAGGGCTCTGAGAAAAGGAAAATTTGGGTGGCACAGAGAGGCAGGGGCAGGGCTGGGAGAAAGTGCTTGGACATTGCTCAGGAAAGTCTCCCCTGACTTGTCACTGTCTCCTCCTTGAACAGGTGCCCATGGCCAGAGCCAGCAAATGTCCAACAGCAGCTCCATCAGCCACTTCCTCCTGCTGGCACTGGCAGACACGCGGCAGCTGCAGCTCCTGCACTTCTGCCTCTTCCTGGCCATCTCCCTGGCTGCCCTCCTGGGCAACGGCCTCATCATCAGCGCCGTAGCCTGCAGCCACCACCTGCACACCCCCATGTTCTTCTTCCTGCTCAACCTGGCCCTCAGCGACCTGGGCTCCATCTGCACCACTGTCCCCAAAGCCATGCACAATTCCCTCTGGGACACCAGGGACATCTCCTACATGGGATGTGCTGCACAGCTCTTTTGCTTTCTGTTCTTCATTTCAGCAGAGTTTTCCCTCCTGACCATCATGTGTTATGACCGCTACGTGTCCATCTGCAAACCCCTGCACTACGGGACCCTCCTGGGCAGCAGAGCTTGTGCCCACATGGCAGCAGCTGCCTGGGCCAGTGCCTTTCTCACTGCTCTGCTGCACACGGCCAATACATTTTCCCTGCCCCTGTGCCGGGGCAATGCCCTGGGCCAATTCTTCTGTGAAATCCCACAAATCATCAAGCTTTCCTGCTCCAAATCCTACCTCAGGGAAGTTGGGCTTCTCGTTGTTAGTGCCTGTTTGGCATTTGGTTGTTTTGCGTTCATAGTTTTCTCCTATGTGCAGATCTTCAGGGCTGTGCTGAGGATCCCCTCTGAGCAGGGATGGCACAAAGCCTTTTCCACGTGCCTCCCTCACCTGGCTGTGGTTTCTCTGTTTATCACCACTGCAGCATTTTCCTACCTGAAGCCCCCCTCCATCTCCTCCCCATCCCTGGATCTGGTGGTGTCAGTTCTGTACTCGGTGGTGCCTCCAGCCCTGAACCCCCTCATCTACAGCCTGAGGAACCAGGAGCTCAAGGCTGCAGTGTGGAGACTGGTGATTGGACGATCTCAGAAATATTAAACTGGTTGCCAATTTCTGAAAATCATTTGTAATTAAAGTCATCTTCGATAGTTCTTCTTGGGCTGGGTTGGTTGTTTGTTCTACTCTTTCTTTAAGTTTTTTATATATTGTCCACAAAGAAACGCCACTATTTTGCCATTTCTTATTTTGTTTCTCTTCATCTTTGCTGTGGCCCCAGACTCTGCCAATGAGGAACTCGTCTCTCTGGGACGTTAAACGTATTAAAGGAACTCCCAGCAAAGTTTTCACTGTAGATCCCCCTTTTGTTCCCCTCTCTGCAGCTGCAGCAGCAATGTCTGTGTGCAGAGCTGGGGCAGATCAGGGCTGGCACAGCAGCTCTGCCCGGGAACAGCAGCACTTGGTGTTGCCAGTGCTGCTCCCGTGCCACTGGCCCTCGTGCTGCCCTCCTGGCCCTGCTGTTGCTGTAGGGCCTGAGTGCTCTGAGGCTCGCTCACAGCCCTGGGGGTGGCAGTGCCGGGGCTGCAGCAGGGACAGGCCATGGGCACTGCTGGGGCAGCGCTGACGCCTCAGGCCAGGGCCTGGGGGCTCCAGGCTCCTTGCCCAGGCTCTCTCAAGAACACCCCCAGGCCAATGCTCAGCACAAAAAAGCCCCATCAGCAGCCCCAGGCTGGCCGTGGGCAGGCTGGGGACAAACAGCATGGCTGGGGCTCTGCAAGGTCCCTGGGGGAGACGGGAAGGAGCAGCAGAGCAGGGGCTGATCCATCCCCACTGCGCTGGACAGCCCAGGGCAGCGTCCCAGAGCGTCCTCATGCACCTGCCAACAACATCCCCCCTCTGCAGCCCTGGCCTCTCCCCAGCTCACAGAGCTGCTGCATCCTTGCAGGCACACACATGGCAGCACTGGCTCACCAGCCCCTGTTTGCATTGCACAGAGCAGGCGTGAGCACCCCATGGTGTTGGTGTGGGGACATGAACCTGAGGGAGCACAAATGCCATCAGCCCCTGGGGGCCACCAAGGGCTGGGGGACACCAGGGAAACCACTCAGGTTTGTTGTGGCCTCTGAAGTCAGCCAGAAAGTTTGTTCCCATCAGCTGTGAGTTTCCTGTCCCACTGCAGACGTTGTTGCTCAGAGCCAGGGCTGCCTGGCAGCCACCCCCAAACAGCCCTGAGCATTTCCTTGGCTTCACCTTTGCTTTCTTTCCTCTTTCCTGCTCCACATTTCTTTCTCTTGCCCATCCCTGTCCCCTCCCCTGCAAACAGCCCATCCCTGTTTGCACTTTCCTCTCTGGCCCCACTCCCCATTTCAGTTCCTGACTTGGCACCATGGGAACATCCCTTGGGGAGCAGGATCATCCTACAAGTGCTTCAGGAATTGTCTGCAGGCTCCTGCAGTGCCTCCTGCTGTTCCCTGCCCAGAGGCACCACAGGCCAGGGGGCCACATCTGGGCTGGTGTGTCTGGGTGTGGGGCTCCCTGTTCTGGGGCTGTGAGTGAGGAGGAGCTGCAGAGGCTCTGCAGGACTGACAGGATGGGCTTTGGGGCCTGTGTGGAGAAGCTGAGGCACCTGGGCTGCTGGAGCTTCTGAAGAGGAGGCCCAGGGTTCATCCTGCAACTGCTTCAAGGGCGCTCTCAGAGAATCACAGAATCTGCCAGGATGGAAAAGACCTTGGAGATCATTGAGTCCAACCTGTGCCCTGACACCACCTTGTGTCCCCTGAGCCTCCTCTTCTCCAGGTTAAACAACCCCAGCTCCCTCAGCCATTCCTCACAGGACTTGTGTTCCAGACCCCTTATCAGGCTCTGCAGAGTCACTATGGATCTCTGATTACATGAGGCCCCAGAGTGCCACAATGGCCTCCTTGGTGTCTCAGTGTCACAATAGATCTGTAGTTACACAAGATCCTGCAGTGTCACAAAGAACTCTTGGTTCCAGTGTTTCAAGGTTCCCCTTAGTTCCATGAGGTCCAGGTGTGTCACAGTGGTCTCTGAGTTACATGAGGCCCCACAGTATCACAGTGGCCTTTTGGTTCCATGGGGCACCACAGTGTCACAATTGTTCCCTTAGTTCCACGAGTCCCTGCAGTGTCACAATGTCCCCTTGGTTCCATTGGGCCCTGGAATCTCACAAGGCTCTCCTTTGTTCTGCAGTGTCACAGTGGCCCCCTGGTTCAACACAGCCCCACAGTGTCACAGTTGCTGCTGTGGTTCCACGAGGCCCCAGAGTGTCACAATGGGCTCCTTGGTTCCATTTAGCCCCACAGTGTCACAATGGTCCCTTGCTTCCCTGGAGCCCTGCAGCTCCACAATCATCACAGAATCACAGCAGGGTTAGGGAAGGGCCTCCAAGGTGGGGCTGGAGCCCATTGGCTGTGAGGAGAGGATGAGGGAGCTGGGCTTGTCCAGCCTGGAGCAGGGAAGGCTGAGGGGCTCCTCATCCCAGCCTGGCAGTGCCACCGAGGAGGTGATGGAGAACACAGAGCCAGGCTCTTCACTGGGGTGCCTGGTGGAACAGAGATGACAATGGGTACAGGGTGAAAGAGGGGAGGTTCAGCCAAAGCAGGAGGAGATAAAACAAGCCAGGCTGGTTTCAGCATTTCCTCAGCTCCAAAAGCAGCCTGACCTCCCTTCTCCATCTACCACTGACAGCTTTGCAAACAGGGCAATATTTGAGCTGTTTTACTCCCACTCTAGGCAGAGCATCTTCATACAACACCTTGATTGTTTTTATATCTACACCAGAATCATCTTTATCTAAAATTGTTTTTTTATACAAAGCTCTTTTCGATGGTAGATCTGTCAGATGCGACTGGGATGTCTCACATTGCTGAGGGAAGAGTTTCAATGTTTATTAAATTTTAGCATGTTTCCATTATTTTATGTTGGCCATGAAGAGAAACATTTCTGTGTCTCTGAGTCCCACCAGTTCCTGGCCCCCAAAGGACACAAACCTGGTGAGTTGTGGTTCCCACTCCAGTGGTGGCACTTGTACCTCCCTCCATACACACAGCAGAGCTCCCTTGTCCCAGAAGGTCCCTGGCAATGCAGGGATGAAGGGAACAGGACAGGCTGTGGGGATCAGGGGCAGGGCACGGCCAGGGATTTGGGGTGGTTGTGAGGCCAGGGCAGGAGCCGGCCCTTGGCCTTGGTGAAGCTCATCCAATTGTCCTGGGCCCATGGCTGCAGCCTGTGCAGATCCCTCTGCAGAGCTTCCTGCCCTCCAGCACAGCCACACTCCCACCCAGCTTGGGCTCACCTGGCAACTGACTGAGGCTGCCCTCCATGCCCTCGTCCAGATCAGCAATAAAGAGATTGAACTGAGCTGGCCCCAACCCTGAGCCCTGGGGACAGCCCTGGATGTGACTCCATTCCCCAGCACTCCTTGGGCTGGACTTCTGCTTTTTATGGAGCTGTGCCTTGCCTTGGTTTTGTTTGCTGACAATAAATGAACATCCCTGTGTGTCTTGGGCAGCTCCTTCTGCAAGGAAAGCAGGTGGGAGTTGGTGCCAAGGAGCTGAAAGCTGCAGGCACAGCCTGGAGTGGAGGAAGCTCAGATTTGCACAAGGCTGCTCGGAGTGCCAGGGGCTGGATGAGGGAAATGGTGGGGAGGGGGTAGGGACAAGATCTGATTGATTGTCAGCCATGAAGGGTCTTGATTTTTGTAGCTTTTCAAGCTGCATCAGGCTCTGCACCAATATCAAAAGGAGATTGGTGATATCAATCTATAAACAGGAAAAGAAAACTAACAAGGACAAAACAATTCTCTCTACATTGAGAGAGAATACATCTGAAATCTGTCTAATTAACCACAGATGAATTAAGACTTAAATTATTCCCATGGGCTCGTCTTGTTAGGCTGTTTTGAATAAATGTTATGATCTTTTGTCAATGAATTTCTCAACTCATGAGCTCAAGAAACCACAAGGCTCTCGAACAGTAAAATTCATCATCCCCCAAGCTGCTGAGGATCCATCCATGAATGAACAGAAACGGGCAGAGTGCTCTGGCTGCCCCAGTTTTGGGACGGCCCCTGGGCTTGGAACAGAGAAGGAATTGCTGGGCATGGCCTGTGCTGGGCAGGGCTGGCTGTGGCAAAGGCAGAGCTCAGCTGGCCTTGGTGGCTGCAGGGAAAGTCAAGAGGCCAAAGATCCTCCATGGCTGTGCTGGAGAGCAAGGCTGGAGGAAGGAAATGCAGGGCTGCTGTGGGATGGGGAGGGGGATTGAATTCCAGCAGACTCTGATGTGGGGCTGAGGGACTCACGGGCTTCTTGGCCTGAGCCTTTCCTGGAAAGGTCTCTCAGTCCTCTGAACTCAGGAGGGGCTTCAAGGAGGAGGAGAGCTCAGCTTGGCAGGAACCTGATGGAATCCCATTGTGACAAATGCCAGTGCCTGCCCCTGCAGGGGACTCCCCCTGGCCATGGCCCAGGCTGGAGCTGCCTGGCTGGGAGCAGCCCTGGCAGAAAACTCTTGGTGGGCAGGAGCTGGGCAGGAGGCAGCCGAGTGCCCTGGCAGTGAGGGAGGACAGGAGCAGCCCGGGCTGTGTGACCAGGACATCAAGGATGTGGATTATCCAGGTCACTGGGGCCTGGTTTGGGTTCCCCAGGGCAGGAAAGATGTCTGGCAGCTGGAGCAGGGTTAGGGAAGGGCCTCCAAGGTGGGGCTGGAGCCCTTTGGCTGTGAGGAGAGGCTGAGGGAGCTGGGCTTGTCCAGCCTGGAGCAGGGAAGGCTGAGGGGCTGATATCAATCTATATATAAACAGGAAAACAAAACTAAACAGGGCAAAAAACATCCCTGCATTTTTTAAAATATAGTATATTCACTTTGAATACACTTCTGAAATCTGTCTAATTAGCCCCAAAAGATTTGAAGACTTAAAATTATTCCCAGGAGTTTGTCTTATTAGAGTGATTTGTAATATTAATGAGGCTTTGGCACTAAATTCCTGAACTGAAGAGCTGAAGACTGGACAAGCCTCTGGAGAAGTCAAATTCATCAGGAACCTCCAGGTTGCTGAGGATCCATCCTCAGCAGAGCAGGTATGAACAGATTCCAGGGGTTTCCAGGCTGCTAAAGAGCTCTGAGCTCACGTGCAGTCACAGGGGCTCCACGGTGACATCTCAGTTGTCTCCAGCCTGCTCAGAAGCAGAGAGGTCACAGACACACCCAGGGGCTCCACGGTGACACCCCAAGGCTCTCTGGGCTGCTGAAGAGCAATGAGGTCACAGACAGTCACAGGGCTCCATGTGACATCCCAGGGCTCCTTCACCTTCCTAAGGGCCGTGATGTCACAGACACTCCCAGGGTCCCACAGTGACAACAGAGGGGTCTCTGGGCTGCCAAGGAGCCAACTTGTCACAGGCAGTGACAGGAGTGCAGTGGTGACATCCCTGTGCTCCTAAGGAACAGTGAGGTCACAGACACTCCCAGGGGCTCCATGGGGACATCCCAGGAGTCCCCAGGCTGCCAAAGAGCTGGGATGTCACAGACACTCCCAGGGGCTCCATGGGGACATCCCAGGAGTCCCCAGGCTGCCAAAGAGCTGGGATGTCACAGACACTCACAGGGGTTCCTCTCATGGGCATAGTGGGAGCTTCAGGCAAAGTTTATCACAGAAGCTCCTGTTGGGTCACGAGGGGCAGAAAGGACCCCCAACACCCCAATAACACCCCCAAGCTCCCCCAAACCAGCAGCCCCAGGCTTTCTAAACTCCTGTGAGAGGAGCCTGGGAGCAGCTGGATCCAGTCCCAGCCCCAGACTTTGTCAAGGGTTTCTGTGTAAAGGATTAGACCAGTGGAATTGAACCTTTGTACAACTTTGTCCCACAACATGAAGGATGGCAAAACAGAAGTATTTCTATAAATATAGATATGACTGATTATGATCATGATTAGAGAAACATCATCATCAGAATTATTTACTGCACAGTATAGGAGCTGTAATATCTATTTTTATATAGTGCTCTGAGAAGTAATTTTGAAGCAATTGTATTAAAGCAAAACCAGTTATTAAGTAGAGATGGGCGTCACTCCCCTAGGCCAATGACCATGGGCAAATCTCTTTGGCTCAGCCTCGAGCAGTGACCTTGAGGGGTGTCTCCACTCCAGGGAGGAATCTCCACACACCCCCCAGAAGAAGGGAAATGTCAGGAGATGCTGCCATGAAAATTTGGGATGGGGCTTTTACAGCCTGAAGTGCTGCCCTGTCAGTCAGATGTGCCCAGGCTGTGCCAGCTCAGCAGCTCTGCAGAAGTTCTCAGTGGTGTCCCTTGGTTGTTCCTTTCTCCAGGGATTTTACCAGCTCTGCCACAGCTTCAGCTCCCTCTCAGGATGTTGAACTTTGGGATGGAGGAGTCAGGCTGGTTTCAGCATTATTCACCCCAAAAGCAGCAATGACCTCCCCTCTTCATTTCCCACTGGGGCTTTGCAAACAGGGCCTTGTTGGAGTTGTTTGAGCCCATTGCAGGCAGAGCCTCCTGCTCCAGCAGGAACTGCCTTTCCTGTGCCAGGACCAGGGCAGATCCCACTGCAGGAAAAGCCCCAGGCCAGCCCCAGCCCAGGGAAGGCCTCGGGCACAAGTGCAGAGTGCCGTGGTGGGAGCTGTGCCAGGGAGAGCTGAGACACCAAAGGCACCTTGGCAGCAGCAGCTGCTCCCAGGCCATGGCCAGAAGCCTCCCTTGGCAACCCGGCCTGGTGGCCACCCCTGCAGAGCTGCTGGCCCAGGGGGGGATTTCTGGCTGGGCTCTGCTCCAGCCCACAGAGTGACCTCAGCACTGACCCTGGCACAGCCGCTGTGCCTGGGCCCTGCAAAGCCTAAAGGTCACCTGTGCCACCCTGGTCCACATCCCTGGGTCTGGCACTGTCAGTGCTGTACTCGGTGCTGCCTCCAGCCCTGAACCCCTCATCTACAGCCTGAGGAACCAGGAGCTCAAGGGTGCCCTGAGGAAAATGACCACTCTGTGCTGTTCAGAAACAATAAAGAGCCTGTTTGCTTCTGCGTAGCATTCAGAATGTAACTCATTCCAGGCCCAGACTGCTTTGTGCCATGTGTGCTTTTTAGTGTTATATTTGGTGTATTCTATTTCTCCTTTTTTTTTTAAATAATATTTTCCATACAGGAATGCCATTAGTCACAGTGCTGCTACATCAGTATCTACCATGCTTGTGTTAGGCAGAGACATTGAGGAGCCATGATCACTGTGCATTGAGGTAAAATTACGTGTCCTGCTCTGCCCTGAGTGTCCAAGAGACTTCCTGGGCCCTTCTCTGTCTCTGCAGGGACAGCGCTGCAGCAATGGCTGCTGAGGCCAGCACAGACGTGTTCCCCTGGCCAAGGCTCTGTGGGCAGCTGGCATGTGGCAGGAGCAGAGCAGGAGCCCGTGGCTGTGCACAGGAGCCCTGGCAAGAGGCTGCCCTGGCCCTGGGCCAGCAGGAGCTGCCTGAGGAGCCGCGGGGCCAACTCTCTGCTGCTGTGCTGGGCAGCGGGGCTGGCCCTGGGGCTGCACCAGCTGCCTGAGCTGAGCATCTCCTGAGCATTGCAGACACACAGTGGCTGTCCCTGATCTCCAGCGCCTCCAGTTCCTGCTGCAGGCCCACACAGCACTGGGCTGCTCTGCGCGGCTGCACATGGGACATGGATTTCAGTGCTGCAAGAGGCACAGAAGGGGCAGATCCAAGCAAGGCTGTGCCTGGGACAGGTTGGGGGCCACGGGAGCTTGAGCAGGGTGTGGGAAGAAGGCAGGAGTTGGGAATCCCAGAGGAACTGGCCACTCCTCGGGCAAACACAGCTTTTTGTTTGAAGCAACAGCGAGGGAGGACAGAGGGACATCAGGAAAGCTTTGGGAGCTCCCAGGGTCAGAGGGAGGTGGGGAAATGGGGCACTGGGGAAAGTCTGCAAGGGAAGCAGCACAGGCCCAGGCCAGGCTAGGAGAGCTGCAGTGGGGGTGAGCAAAGGCCTTGGGGGGGCTGGGAGCACCCCCTGCCAACAGCAATGAGATTTGTGTCCCCTGGCTGTGGCTGCTGTCCCTGGCACTGAGGCCCATGAGGAGACACCAGTTCCTGGCAGCCCCAGGGCTTGTGGCCTCCTCCCGCAGCCCCCAGAGCTTTGCAGGGCTCCTGCTGCTCTCCTGCCCTCACCATCCCACAGCCCACATCCCCCTGCTCCGGGACAGCCACCAGCATCCTGTGAGGCCCCCGATGCCCATTCCCAGGGGATGGGCTCAGGGCTTGGCTGTGCTGCTTGGCCAAGCCCAGGCAGGGCTTTCACAGCCCCATTCCAGAGTCCATTTCCCAGCTGGAGCCCGTGCTGCCTCTGAGTTCCTGCTTGCCCAGCCCCAGGGACGCTCTCCTTGTCTGCTTATTGCCCCCACGGTCTCTGGGCAGGGATGGCCTCAGTGGGGGCTGCTGGCATCCTCAGACACTTGGAGGTTGCTGCTGAATTTTCCCTCTCCAGAGGCTTGTTCAGCCTCCAGCTCTTCAGTTCAGGAATTCAGTGCCTGAGGGCTCATTAACATTTCACAACACCCTAACAAGCCAAGCCGCTGGGAATCATTGAGGTCTTCAATTCTTTTGGGGTTAATTAGACAGATTCCATGAGTGTGTTCAAAGTGAATCTATTACAGTGAAAAAAGAATGAGAGAAGATTTTTTTCCCTGGTATTCTTTTCCTATTTATACACTGATATCAGCAATCTCCATTTGATATTGGTCCTGAATCCCTCCTAATGCAGTCTGAACTGATATGAAAATCAAGACCCTTCATGGCTGACAATCAAGCAGATTTTGTCCCTACCCCCTCCCCACCATTTCCCTCATCCAAGCCCTGGCACTCAGAGCAGCCTTGTGCAAATCTGAGCTTCCTCCACTCCAGGCTGTGCCTGCAGCTTTCAGCTCCTTGCCACCAACTCCCACCTGCTTTCCTTGCAGAAGGAGCTGCCTGAGACACACAGGGATGTTCATTTATTGTCAGCAAACAAAACCAAGGCAAGGCACAGCTCCATAAAAAGCACAAGTCCAGCCCAAGGAGTGCTGGGGAATGGAGTCACATCCAGGGCTGTCCCCAGGGCTCAGGGTTGGGGCCAGCTCAGTTCAATCTCTTTATTGCTGATCTGGACGAGGCCATCGAGGGCACCCTCAGTCAGTTGCCAGGTGAGCCCAAGCTGGGTGGGAGTGTGGCTGTGCTGGAGGGCAGGAAGCTCTGCAGAGGGATCTGCACAGGCTGCAGCCATGGGCCCAGGACAATTGGATGAGCTTCACCAAGGCCAAGGGCCGGCTCCTGCCCTGGGCTCACAACCACCCCAAATCCCTGGCCATGCCCTGCCCCTGATCCCCACAGCCTGTCCTGTTCCCTTCATCCCTTCATTGCCAGGGACTTTCTGGGAGAAGGGAGCTCTGCTGTGTGTATGGAGGGAGGTGCAAGTGCCACCACTGGAGTGGGAACCACAACTCATCAGGTTTGTGTCCTTTGGGGGTCAGAAACTGGAGAGACTCAGAGGCACAGAAAGGTTTCTCTTCATGGCCAACATAAAAAAATGCAAGCATAAAAAAATTTAAAAAACACTGGAACTCGTCCCTCAACAATGTCAGACATCTCAGCAGCATCTGACATGTCTACCATCCACAAGGAATTTTGTACAAAATCAATTTTAGACATGATTCTGTGATAGATATGAACACAATATTGGAGTTGTATCAGGATGATTTGCCTGGAATGGGAGTAAAACACCTCGAACACTGCTCTATTTGCAAAGCTGTCAGTGGTGGATAGAGAAGGAGGGGAATCACGTGTCTTTCGTTGTTTGGGAAATGCTGAAACCAGCCTGACTCATTTTATCTCCTCATTTCCTGGCTGGGATGAGGAGCCCCTCAGCCTTCCCTGCTCCAGGCTGGACAAGCCCAGCTCCCCCAGCCTCTCCTCACAGCCAAAGGGCTCCAGCCCCACCTTGGAGGCCCTTCCCTAACCCTGCTCCAGCTGCCAGACATCTTTCCTGCCCTGGGGAACCCAAACCAGGCCCCAGTGACCTGGATAATCCATATCCTTGATGTCCTGGTCACACAGCCCTGGCTCCTTGTCCCTGTGTCAGGCTCTGGGGTGGATCTTGTGGAACATCCTGTGGTGGAGGCTGTGACTCCAGGTGGGCCAGGGGGATCCCGGGGGACAGGGGACCCCGCTGGGCATGGACAGCATTGGACTTGTCTGGGGAAACTGTGAGGGGGAGCTGGGGCAGAGTGACCAACCCAGTGACCTCACACAGCCCTGCTGTGATGTCACAGCCTGCTCTGTGATTTCAGCCCATTCTCTGATGTCACACAGCTGGTCTCTGATATCCCAACCCACTCTGTGATATCACACAACCACCCTGTGATGTCACACAACCACCCTCTGATGTCAGACCTCTGCCCTGTGATGTCACAGATACAGCCTATGATATCACACCTGCTCGATGACCTCACAGAACCCACTCTGGGATGTCACAGCCCACTCTGTGACCTCTTGTTACCAGATGATAAATTGCCTCCACCTGCTGAGCTCACACAATGCTTGTTCTCCAAAACCACTGGCCCATGGAAAGCACACAATGCCCATTGTGTGAGAAGGGGAACTGGAAGTTCAGCAACCTCAGTGTCCTGCCAGCTCAGCCAGGCCCACTGGAACACTGGGGTCCACAACCACCACAGACCACCAGAGAGACCCCCAGGGCAAAAGAACACATGTGTAAAGGGGAGGGGAAATATGTTAATGATTGTGGGGAAATGATTCTCATATGTATGTTTAGTGCAGGACAATCAATGAATATGTGTGCAAAATACAGAATATAAACAGAAACTCTCCTGTTCTCAGCATGCACAGCTTTGGGAGGAGCCATCCCCTGTGCATGTGGCTGAATAAAGAATGCTGCTTCTTAATGCTGCATTGGTGTTAAGGAGTTTTTATTTTACTGAATTTTTGGTCACACTCCCACAGCCAAGGAAAGCTCTGTCTCCTGCTGTACCCAAACAGAGAAGGGCTGGTGGGAGATGTGGTGGTCGGAGGCTGCCTGGGGTACAGTGACCATGAAATGATCAAGTTTTCAATATTCTGTGAAAGAAGGAGGGGCATCAACAAAACTTCTGCACTGGAATTATGGAGGGCAGACTTTGGCCTATTCAGGATGCAGATTCGGGGAGTACATGGGAAATAGCCCTTAAAAAGAAAGGGGTCCAGGAAGGACGGACACACTTCAAGAAAGAAATCTTGAATGTGCAGGAGCAGCCTGTCCCTGTGTGCCAAAACATGAGCTAGTGAGGGAAATGACTGGCCTGGCTGGCCATGGAGGTTTTCCTGGAACACAGGGAAAAAAGAGGGTGCATCACCTTTGGACAGAAGGTCAGGCAACTTAGGAAATGTTTAAGGATGTTGTCAGGTCATGTAGAAAGAAAATGAGATCGGTGAACGCTCTATTAAAACTTATCCTGGATGATTCTGGGAAGGATAATAAAAATGTTTTTATAAACAAATTTATAGTAAAAGGAGGGGTAAGAAGAACACCTACTCTTTATTGGATGCAGTGGGAAATACAGTAAGTAAAGATGAGGAAAAGACCCAGCTACTTAACCCCTTCTTTGCCTCAGCTCTCTACATTAAGAGAGTCTATCTTCAGGACAAGTGTTCTGAGCTGGGAGATGGGGACAGGGAGCAGAACAGATCCCCTGTAATCCAGGAGGAAGCAGCTGGGGACCTGCTGAGCCACTCAGATGCTCACAGGTGTCTCTGGGACCAGATGGGGTCCATCCTAGGGGGATGAGGGAGCTGCTGGATGAGCTCCCCAAGCTGCTCTCCATCATTTCTCATCAGTCCTGGCTCAGCAGGGAGCTCCCAGAGCCCTGGAGGTGCCAATGTGACCCCATCCCCAAGAAGGGCTGGAAGGAGGATCTGGGGAACTCCAGGCCTGACAGCCTGACCTCAGTGCCTGGCAAGGTTATGGAACAGACCACCTTGAGTGCCATCACACGGCACCTACAGGATGGCTGAGGGCTCCGACCCAGCCAGTGTGGATTTCAATATATTCATTGATGGTCTGGGTGAGGGGATTGAGTCCAGCATCAGCAAATTTGCAGGTGACACCAAGCTGGGTGTGAGTGTGGATCCGCTGGAGGGTAGGAGGGTTCTGCAGAGGGACCTGGACAGGCTGGATCCAGGGCCCAAATCCAACAAGGTGAGGTTTAACAAGACCAAGTGCCAGGTCCTGCACTTTGGCCACAACAACCCCTGCAGCGTTACAGGCTGGGGACAGAGTGGCTGGACAGTGGCCAGGCAGAAAGGGATCTGGAGGCACTGATGGACAGCAGGCTGGACATGAGCCAGCAGTGTGCCCACGTGGCCAAGAAGGCCAATGGCAGCTGGCCTGGATCAGGAATGGTGTGGCCAGCAGGAGCAGAGCTGCTGTGCCAGCCCTGATCTGCCCCCAGCTCTGCACACAGACATTGCTGCTGCAGCTCCAGAGAAGGCAACAAAAGGGGAATCTCCAGTGAAAACTTTGCTGGGCGATCCTACAGTTTGTTTACAGCCACCGAAAGCAGAGCTCCTCATTGACACAGTCTGGGGCCACAGCGAAGGTGGAGAGAAACAAAATGAGAAACGGTACAAACAATGGCCTTTCTCTGTGGACAATATTAAAAAACTGAAAGAAAGGAAAGAGAAGAACAAACAAGCGACCAAACCCAACAGGAGCAATCAAAGATGACTTTAATTACAAGAGTTTTGCAGAAAGGGGCCAGTAGTTTAATGTTTCTGAAATTTTCCAGTCTCCACACTGAAGCCTTGAGCTCCTGGTTCCTCAGTCTGTAGATGAGGGGGTCCAGGGCTGGAGGCACCACCGAGTACAGAACTGACACTGTCAGATCCAGGGATGGAGAGGAGATGGAGGGGGGCTTCAGGTAGGCACAAAAGCCAGGGCTGATAAACAGGGAGAGCATGGCCAGGGGAGGGAGGCACGTTGCCCTCTTCTTTTCCCCATTGGCTGAGGTTCTAGGAAGGTACAGCCTTCCTGAACTGCCTACCCCATATCCTCCTTGAACCTGTAATTTTACCCCAAAGTTCATAAACTCAGGCTTGTGCAGACCCACTTGTCTGTTTCAGGAGTCAGGCTGTCTGGGCTCTGTAATAAACCTGTTGTTTGAAGTTAATAGAGAAATTAAGACCCATTTCAAAGATGTTAACTCCCACAGCTTCACCCATGGAATTGTCTCTAAAGACATCTTCCCTATCAATCACAAGGGACTCCTCAGTGTCACAATGTCCCCTTGGTTCCAGGAGTTTCCATGGTGTCCCCATGGTGTCCTTGGATCCGCATTGTCACACCTGACCCATGGCTCCATGAGGTTCCGCAGTGTCACCATGGTCGCTGTCAGAGGCTGGATGAGATCAATGTCCCGAGACACCTTGGGATGAGCTGTCAATCAGTCACACCAGGGCAGTGCTAACCCAGGCTCTGACTGCCCCAGCAATCACAAGTCCCACCTGGGGGGAGCCCCACAAAGGCCCAGGGGCTTCAAAGATGGAGCACGAGGTCAGCCCATGGTCTGGTCCCTGCCTTCTCCTAGGGTTTGTGTCTCACCCACGCTGGAACCCGAGCAGTTGGTAACTGTGTGTTTGTCTTTCCACACATTGTCTGTCCTTCTGTCTCTCAGTCTCTCTTTCCTCTCCTATTTACCTGGAACATTTTTGGATAATGTAACAACTTAAGATTTTAACAGTTTTTAGGTAAATAAGTTAATTGAATGAAGTTTCTGCTATGGTAAGAGTTTTATGTTGAACTAGATGCTGTATTAAATCCTTTGCCTAAGTTCCTTGATTTTCTGTATTTTGCCTGTAAAATTTTGTGTCATTTTGACCTCTTGAGAATATCTGGTTGGTGTTTCCCCTGAGCACCAAACTCCAGTAAAGGAACCTTTGGTTCCCCCAGCATTTGAGTGTTCTGGGCTGTTGCAGCCCTGCAGGCTCACAATGGCCTCTTGTTTCCATGAGGCCCTGCTGTGTCCCACTGGCCCTTGGTTCCAGGAGGATCTGCAGTGTCACCCAGGTTGATGCCGTTTGTCCTTGCTGCCCCTCCCATCCCCCTGCCCCACAAACAGCCCCGAGGCACCCGGGAGGGACAGGCCCTGCTGTGCCAGGCCTGGCCTCAGGCCTTGGCCTTTCTGCTGCCTCCAGCCAAGCCAGGCCTTTCTCAGCATTGCCCTTCCCTGCTCACAGCCTTTGGCTCCCTGCAATCCTGGCCTCAAGGATCTGCTCTCACCAGTCCCTGCGCAGCCTTTGCCACTCCCTGCCCTCACTGGGGCCCATTGATGCTCCAAGGCACTTGGAGTTTTGCTTCTGACTCCTTGAGCAGATTCTTCATCCTTCTCTCAGTGCCTGAGGCTCCTGGACTCAGCCCCAAATCCACCGCGCACCTCATGACTTTTTGTTTTTTGAATAGAATGGTTTTATTTTCCACTTCACAAAGAGGTGACAGAAGAATTCCCCAAGTGATCTTGATGCTGAATGTGTCCTTAGGAGGTCTGGGCACAGAGAAGAATGAGCCCCTTGCAGGCTGACCCTGTTTGGACAAGCTGCTCCTCAGCCCCAGCCTCACCATGTCTGACATCGCCCACCTGGCACTGACAGCCCAAAATACCCAAGAACATTTATGTATTTTCTCTTTACTAATTACTAATGTAAGTAATTCTTAATTTATATTATTTAATTATTACATTCATTAGTTTTAATTACTTCATATTTATAAGGATATTGTTTTCTATTTTATTACCCAATTTTTATATTTAAACACAAATCCATACATTTTCTGGAACAAAAGAACTTCATGTTCACTGGTTCTAAGTAATGTGATTCCCTTCATTAATTAATTAACATGTATTGGTTATTGATGTCTCCCTCTTTGTGCTAATTAGTCCTACTTTGAGACCTTTTGCAATCTTTTTACCATCTTTTTCTCAGACAGGGTCACGGAGTGCACTTCGGGGTGCATGGAGACATTTCTGGGACACATTTGGGGCAGTTTTGGGTCTGGGGAGGGAATTTAGAGGTTCCCTGAGGGTCTGGAGGACACTTGGGGGGCCGAGTGGGCACTGGGGGCACTCAGGGATCCTGAGGGAAAGTCTGGGGTTGGGAGCGGCCCTTGAGGGTCCAGGGGGGCCCTTGGAGGTCAGGGAGGGGAATTTGGGGCCCTGCGGGGTCCGGGCGGGCCCTTGGGGGCTCTGACGGGGCTCTCTGCGCCGCGGGGCATCATGGGAGTTGTAGGCGCGGGTAGAAGACGGGTCAACGGCGCCGCGGAGCATCACGGGAGTTGGAAGCGCTGCTACAATGGCGCTCTGTGTGCCGCGGGGCATGACGGGAGATGGAGTCAGGGCTGTGACGGAGCTCTACGGGCGCCGCGGAGCATGATGGGAAGTGTAGTCCCGGCAGCGGCTCGAACGGGGCGTTTGGGGGTCCGGGAAGGCCCTTGGGGGACACTTTTGCGTCCGAGTCGCGACTTCAGCTCCTCGGGGGGAACGAACACGGTCCGGGATCCCTTGGGGGGAGCTTGGGGAGCTCTGACCGGGCTCTTTAGGGCGCGGGGCATGACAGTAATTTTCGGCGCGGAACTGTGTTATGAGGGGCTGTGGGGCCGCGGGTGATGAGAGGAGATGAAGTCCCAGGAGTGGCTGTAACGCGCACCTGTGGGGTTGGGAGCACTTGGGCGTCTGGGGACGCTTTTGGGGGGTCCCGAGTGGGTACTGAGGGGGCTCTGAGGGATCCTGGAGGGTCTGGGGGACACTTATGGGGCAAATGGGGGCGGATACCGGGGGAATCTGTGGGGCGCGGGGCATGACGGGAGTTGTAGTCCCGGCTCCAATGGGCTCTATCGGGCCGTGGGGCATCACGGGAGTTGTAGTCCCGGCTCCAATGGGGCTCTATCGGGCCGCGGGGAGCGACGGGAGTTGTAGTCAAAGAAAAGGCGCTGGATCGAGGCACTGTCCCCGAGGCTTCGATCCCAGGAGCTGATTGGCTAGGGGCTTTAATGGGCGGGAGCCTCGGCCAATGGGAGGCCTGCAGAGGCGGGAACAGCCAACTGAACCACTCCAGTTCCTCCCCAGTTAATTCCCGGTTCATTCCCAGTACAGCCCAGTACACACTCACTGCCCCTCCAAGCCTTTCCAATACACCTGAGTCAATTCCCAGTCCCTTCCAGTTCCCCCCAGTGTCATCCACACTATACTCCAGTGTCCCCCAGTCTTCCCCACAGTGTTCCCAGTGTCCCCAGTTGGTCCCAGTATCCCCCAGTATCACTCCCAGTGTTTTCCCAGTGTCTCCCACACCGTTCCCAGTGTCTCCCAGTCTGTCCCAGTCCTCCCCAGTGTTCCCAAGGAACCCTGAACTCCTCACGGTGTCCCTGGCAGCCAAACCCAGCAGTGGGGTCAGTGCAGTGTCCATGGCCACAGCCCCTTGCCATGGCCCAGGGCAGCTTGGGATGAGGATCCACCCTCACAGCTGGCCCAGGCCAGGGCTGCAGTGGCTGTGGTGGCACCTTGGGCTCAGCACACACTTGAGGAGTGTGTCTGTTTTCAGTGGGGGAACTCAGTAATAAAATACACCCTTTAAAATAGGAATGTGTATTTCTGAGAAGGTCTTTGAAATATTTCTCCATAACTGTAGCAGGAAACCTTCCTGATGAACTGCACCAGAGCAGAGGGAAATCAAGGCAGAGCCATTGTTTGTTAGGAAACCTCTCAAGAATTCCAAGTCACAATCAAACTCCAAAGTTTCTTGAAGTTTTAATGGGTCCCAGTGAGGGCCACAAGTGAGAAAGTGTCCCCAGGTTCCAGTTAGAGCAGGAAATTGGAGGCAGAGATGACAGGTGGGGACAAAGAGAAGCCAAGTCTTGGTGCCCTGGGGCACAGCAGGGTCTGTGCCACCAAGGACTGGGAGGAGACACCTTGTCCTGAGGCCCTGGGGCCTCCTGGCACAGCCCCAGCAAGGCTGGCCACTGTCACCCCCTTGTCCTGCCCTCAGCATCCCCCCCCCATCCCAGTGGCCTCAGGGATCTGCTGGAAGGAGTCCCTGGGGAGCCCTGGTCAGGAATGGCCCTGGGGGCTCCTTAATGCTCCTAGGGACTGCAGGTTTTTCCAAGGACTTTGGGTTTTGCTTTTGCCTTGGAGTCTCTGAGAGCTTTGTGCAATCCTGGCCTCCAATTCTCTCCTCCAAGGAGTCCATCAGGAGCCTGTGTTGGGGATGGACCTCAGAGGGACCCATCAATGCCTTGAGACCCTTTGGGTTTTTCCTCTGCCTTTGGCTCCTGGAAAGGTTTGTGCAATCTCCTCTCAGGCCCTGAGGTTCAAGGGCTCAGCACCAAATGCACCACGGGGCTCATTGGGACCATTGTGGAACTCAGGGGTGCCCATGGAACCAAGGGGCCATGGTGACACTGTGGAGCCCAGAGTGTCCCAGAGGAGCCATTGTGACACAGCGGGGCCACAGGGAGCCAAGGGGCCATTGTGACACTTGAGGGCTTTGTGGAACCAAGAAGCCACTGTGACACTGCAAGGTGTCAGTCAGCACCTGCAACACTTCAGGAGAACATTGTGACACTGTGGGACCTGATGGAACCATGGGAACATGGAACAGGCCTGGCTGGCTGGGCCTCCTGGGGGCTGTCTGACAGGTTCAGATGACTGTGGCATGTCGAGGGCCATTCTTCATCAGCCCCAGAAGCACTGGGGCTCTGGGCTTTCCATCCTGTGGGAAAGATCTGTCCTTCTCCATCCAGGGTCCCATGGGCGAAATTCGGATTCCTCCTCCAAATTTCCTGTTATGCAAAGATTGTTCCCAGATGAAATCTGCCAGGCCAGACGGGTCCGGCTGGCTTGGTCACCTGGGGGCCACCTCTCATCTTCTTCTGAAACACTTGGACTTTGTGGTTTTCCTGCCTATGGGAAAAAACCATCCATGTCAACCAGATGCCCATGGCCGAAATTGGGGTTCCACCTCCAAAATTCCTGACATCCTAGGATTGCTGCCAAGTGAAAGCTGCCAGGACAGACAGGTCTGGCTGCCCTTGGCTTCTTGGGGGCTGCCTCTCACCTGCTTTTCAAAACACTGGGGTTTGGTGCTTTCCTTCCAATTGAAAAGAAACAACCTTCTTCTCAACACAGGAATCGCCAAAATTGGGATTCCACCTCTAAAATTCCCAAAATCCAATGATTGCTTGCAGATAAAAGCTTCCAGGACAGAGAGGTCTGGCTGGCCTTGGCATCTGATGGCTGCCTTTCATCTGTCCCTGAAACACCGGTGTTCTGTGCTTTCCTTCCTATGGAAAAAGAACCGTCCTTCTCCTCCAGGCATCCATGTCTGAAATTTGTATTCCACCTCTAAAATTCCCTGTATCTGAGGATTCCTCCCAGATGAAATCTGCCAGTACCATCTGGCCTTGGCCTCTGGTGACTGTCCCTCATCTGCCCCTGTAACACTGGGGCTCTGTTGCTTGCTTCCTATGGGGACCCCTGGGACACTGTGGAGCCTCGTGGAACCAAGAGAATCATTGTGGCTCTGTGGGGCCGCATGGTCCCAAGGGGCCAGTGTGAAGCAGCAGGGCTTTGTGGAACCAAGAGGCCATTGTTGCATTACAGGGCCTGGTGGAACCAAAGGGCCATTGTGATCCTGCAGGGCACCGTGGATCCATGGAGACCATTGTGACATTGCAAGGCCCCATGGAATCATGGAGACCATTGTGACACTGTGGGGCCCCATAGGACCAAAGGGCCATTGTGACCCTGCAGGGCTTCATGGAAGCAAGGGGCCATTGTGACTCTTCAGAAGCAAGGAGACATCGTGGAACTACAGAGCCTCATGGAGCCAAAGGGGCCATTGTGACACTGTGGGGACCCATGGAATGCAAAAAACTTGGAAAAGGTGTGGCTGGCTTGGCCTCCAGGGGGTTGCCTGACAGATCAAGATGCCCTTGGCTTGCCCAGGGTGGCTTCTCATCAGCCCTTGAAGCAGTGGGGCTCTGTGCTTTTGTTCCTATGGGAAAGAACTTTCCTTCCCCTTGTTACAGGTTTGAGAGGATGCCCAGGCACAAAAATCTGAAGATGCAGTCAGAATAGCAAAGCAAGTAAATTTTATTGGTTGTGTTAGCAATAAATGCATACTGCCCCCTGTATGTTGGAGAAGCCACAGAGCAGGGGAAGGAGATGGAGCATGGCCCCTGGGCGGGAGGGGCAGGAGGGCAGCGCACCTGCAGGGCATCTCCTGGATGGAAACAGTGTGCATCATGTCATCCTCTCCTCCACCCCAGGACCACACCTTGTATCTCCTCCCCAGGAGTGACCAGTTTCAACATCATCTCAGATGGGGCCAACGCATGAGATGAGGTCACAACAGCCCACAGTCACACCTCCATGCCAACAACAGCTTTATTGTCTATTGTTCCCCTTTCACAGGATGAATCCCACCAGGTGACTGGTACATGTGAAGGTTAGTCCTACCAACTAACAACAGCGTCTTCTACCTTATCTTGTCAATGTGCACAACCACAGACCAGATTGGTCAGGTCTCAAACCCATCTTTGGTCCCTGAAACACTCGTTGTGCCAAAGCTTTTGTATTCCTCATGGAATCAAGCAGACCATTGTGACACAGCGGGGCTTCATGGAACCAAGGGGCCATGGTGACACTGTGAGAGATGAGGTAACATTTTGCTGCAGCCAAAGTAAGATTATTGAGTAAAAGAATGAAAGTTGTTGGTTCTGTTCCCTATTTGATGTTATCTATGGTTTGGATGTGTTTTGTTTAAGCTGTTGGGTGCTGTTGAGAGCTGGGAGAGGGGCAGGGTTGAAGTCAGGACCAAAAAGGAAGCAGGATGAGAGGGGAGGAGACAAAAGGGTAGGTGGTCAGGAGAGAATATAAGTTCCTGAGTACCCATCCAGTGGGAAAGGGGACAGGGGCCGCCCCTGGTTGTGAAAGGGCATAAAAATTTGCCATTCTGGTAAAGTGTGTGTGTGTGTTTGCCTCTCAGGGGAGATGCACACCTGTGACTCAGCTGACTGATTACAAATAAACAGTTTTCTTTTGCTTCAAAGACTTTGTCCCCACTTCATTGTATCCAAAAGTGAGTTTATTTGTAACAACACTAATGAACTTCATGAAACAGAGGGTCCATTGTGACACAGCGGGGCCTCACAGAATCAAGGAGACCATGGTGACACTATGGGACCTCATGGAAGCAAGGGTCCATTGTGACACTTTGGAACTCTGGAGAGCACTGTTGACAATATGGAATCTCATGGAACCAAAAGTTCATTCTGACAGAGCAAGGCCTCATGGAACCAAAAAGACCATTGTGACACCATGGACCCAAACATCCATTGTGACACTACAGAACTTCATGGAACCAAGGGGCCATTGTGACAGAGCAAGTCCTTATTGGAACAAAGGAACCAATTCTGACAGTACAGAAACTCATGGAACCAAGGGGCCACGGTGACACTGTGGAGACCAGAGTGTCTCAGAGGAGCCATTGTGGCACAGCGGGGCCACAGGGAGCCAAGGGGCCATTGGGACACCTCAGGGCTTTGTGGAAGCAAGAAACCATTGTGACATTGCAAGGCCTCATGGAACCAATTGAACATGGAATAGGCTTGGCTGGCTTGATCCTCTGGGGGCTGCTTGACAGGTCCAGCTGATCTTGGCATGTTGAGGGCCACTGCTCATCTGCCCCTGAAGCACTGGGGCTCTGGGCTCTCCTTCCTATGGAAAAGATCTGTCCTTCTCCTCCAGGGGCCCATGGCCAAAATTGGGATTCCTCCTCCAAATTTCCTTTTATGCAAAGATTGTTCCCAGATGAAATCTGCCAGGACACACAGATCTGGCTGTCTTGGCCACCCCGGGGCCCCCTCTCATCTGCCTTTGAAACACTGGGACCATGTGCTTTTCTTTCCTATGGGAAAAAGCATCTTTCACATCCAGATAACCATGGCCAAAACTGGGAATCTGCCTCCAGAATTCCTTGTATCCAAGGATAGCTCCCAGACAAAACCTACTAAGACTAACAAGTCTGGCTGGCCTTGGCTTCCTGAGGACTGGCTCTCATCTGCCTTTGAAACACTGGGGCTCTGTGCTTTCCTTCCTAATGAAAAGAACTCTTCTTCCTGTCCAGGTGCCTATGGCCAAAACTGAGATTCCAGCTCCAAAGTTCCCTATATCCAAGGATTGTCCCCAGACCAAAGGTGCCAGGAGAGACAGGTCTGGCTGCCTTGGCCTATGGGTGGCCACCTCTCTTTCCAAAACACTTGGACTTCAGGCTTTCCTTTCCAACAGGAAGAAAAAAACATCCATCTGGAACAGGGAGCCATGGCCAAAATTGGGATTCCACCTCCAAAACTCCTGACATCCAAGGATTGCTCCCAAGTGAAAGCTGCCAGGAATGACAGCTCTGACTGATTTTGGCCTCTTGGGGGCTGCCTCTCACCTGCTTTTCGAAATACTGACGCTTGGTGCTTTCGTTCTATGGAAAAGAATCGTCCTTCTTGTCAAGGTGCCCATGGATGAAACTGAGACGCCGCCCCCCAAATTCCATATATCCAAGGATTCCTCCATTACAGAAGCTGGCAGGACAATGGCTGGCTGGCTTCGCCTCTCAGGACCTACCTGTCTCATCTTCTGCCTTTGATGCACTGGGGCTCTGAGCTTTCCCTCCTGTGGAAAAGAATCACCCTTCTTATCAATGCAAAAATGGCGGAAATTGGGTTTCCACCTCCAAAATTCCCGATAACTAGGAGTTTCTTTCAGACAAAAGCTGCCAGGACAGAGAGGTCTGGCTGGCCTTGGCCTCTGATGGCCACCTTTCATCTGTCCCAGAAACACTGGTGTGTTGTGCTTTCCTTCTTATGGAAAAGAACCGTCCTTCTTCTCCAGGCATCCATGTCCAGATTTATTATTCTGCCTCAAAAATTCAATATATCTGGGGATTCCACCCAGGTGAAATCTGCCAGTACCATCTAGTCTGCTTGGCCTTCGCCTCTGGTGACTGCCCTTCATCTGCCCCTGTAACACTGGGGCTCTGTTGCTTCCTTCCTGTGGAGACCCTTGTGAAACTGTGGGGACCCATGGAACCAAGGGGATCATTGTGGCTCTGTGGGGCCGCATGGTCCCAAGGGGCCAGAGTGAAGCAGCAGGGCTTTGTGGAACCAAGAGGCCATTGTTGCATTACAGGGCCTGGTGGAAGCAAAGGGCCGTTGTGATCCTGCAGGGCACTGTGGATCCATGGAGACCATTGTGACATTGCAAGGCCCCATGGAATCATGGAGAGCACTGTGACACTGTGGGGCTCCATGGAAGCAAGGGGACATGGAATGGGTCTGGTTGGCTGGGCCTCCCAAGGGCCACCTGACAGGTCTGGCTGATCTTGGAATGTGGAGAGCTATTTCTCATAAGCCCCTGGAGCACTGGATCTCCATGCTTTTCTTCCTATGAAAGTGTCCTTCTTTGCAGTTGTCCGTAGCCCAAATAGTTACTCCCCCTAAAAAATTCCCTATATTAAGGGTTTCTCCAAGACAAAAAATGCCAGGACAGACAGCTCTGGCTGGCCTTGGCCTCTGGTGGTCCCCTCTCACCTGCCACTGAAACACTGGGGCTCTGTGCCTTCCTTTATTACGGAAAACAACGGTGCTTTTCTCCAGGGCTGGAATCGGGATTGAATCTCCAAAATCTCATCTATCCAAGAGTTGCTCCCAGACAAAGTAGCTGGAATGGACAGGTCTCTCTGGTCTTGTCCTCTGGTGATTTTCTTAGAGTATGAGCAGAATGTTTTCATTTGTAAACACCTTGGAGAGGCCCAGAGATGTCCCAAGGTGGGGTTTGGAGGCCTCAAGCACATGACAACTATATAGGGACAAAGGAGCTCTGTGCTCAGTGGAGTGGAGACTGAGGACAGTGGAGGAGAGACCGGGGAGGGACTGAAGGGCAGTTTAAGAGATGGTGAAACCTTTTGACATAGTGGAGAACAGACGGAGAAAAAAAGAAATAATGCAAAGTGCAGCTGGGAAGGCCCAGACTGGACATGAGGAGAAAGGAATTTCTGTCCCAGGGCAGGGCTGTGGTGCAACACATCCCCCAGAAGGAGTGTGGAGCAGCCCAAGGCTTTGTGTGGGCAGGCAGAGGCAGGCAGGACGCAGAGCTGTCAGCAAAGGAAGGGGCCAGCCAGGTGGGGCAGCCAGGGCATGAGGACAGCCTGCAGGGACAGAGGCGCAGGGCAGGGACACCGTAGCACAGCCTGGGCTGCAGAGGCCACAGGCATGGGCAGCAGCTGCAAGGCCCTGCCAGAGGCAACTCCTGCAGCACTTTGGCCATGGCTGCTGGCCTGGGCGTGAGGCATGAGGAGGAGACAAGTGAGCCTTGCTGTGCTGGGGCCTCATTGCCTCCTTGGCCCTGCTCAGCAGCCTGGCAGGGGCCGCCCCATGGTGCTGCCCTTGCCATTGCACATGCCCACATGGCAGTGGCCTGGGAAGAGGCCTGAGCAATGAGGGAGGGACAGGATGTGCCTTGCCAGGGGCTGGGGCTCAGGCCTTGGCCCTTTGCATGGCTGAAACACATCCAGCTTTGCTCAGCATCACAGACACCTTTGCCTTGTTTGTGCCCAGCTGTCATCACTGCCTCCAGTGTTCTGCTGTAACTGGAACCTGGGGACACTTTCTCACTTGTGTCCCTCACTGGGACCTATTTAAAGTTGAAGAAACTTCAGAGTTTCAATTTAACTTAGAATTCCTGAGAGGTTTCTTCAGCTCCCCCTAAGGGACTGATGTTGAGGGACTCAACACCAAAGCCCCAGAGGGTCATTACAGTCCTTGTGCTGTGTCTGTGCTGCTGAGCTGGGCCGGGCTCCTGGCACAGAGGCAGCTCCTGGCAAGGGCAGCGCTGCAGAGAGACAGCTCTGGCCAGGAGCAGCTCCTGTGCACAGCCCAGCAGGGCTGGGGCACTGCCTGCAGCCACCCTGGGCACAGCACAGAGGCACAGAGAGCTTCAATCAGTCAGGGCTGGAAGATGCTGAGAAGTGCCTGGGGGAGAATCATTGGCAGCCCTTGACACAGGAAGCCTCTGGCTGCAGGACAAGGCAGCTGCAGCTCCTGGAGTGATCTCCTAAAGCTGGAACATCCCAATGCCTACAGATCCTGTGAGTGCATTCTCTGATTCTCTCTTGTGTAGAGCAGCCAGGGGTGCCCAGGGCTGTCCTGCAGAGCAGGGTCCTGTGGCCCAGGGCGCTGTGCTGGGCCAGGGACTCTGCTGCCTGCCAGGGGCAGCTCTCAGCCGGCCCGGGGAGCTGCTGCCAGCACTGGGGAGAAGATTTGGGTGGAAGGATACAGCTGGTGAGGCTTGGAAGTGTTCTTCTTGTGTGGTGAGGATGCTGCATTGCTCAGGACTGCTCTAAGTATGTCATTTAACTCTAGGCTATTTCCTAGCACATACATACAGGGAGCACAGCAAGGCAGGGACTGCATGAGAGGGAAAAATCCTGCTTTTCTAATCGACTGCTCTGGGTTGCCTGCATGGGAAGTTGCACACAGATATTCTTCTCTCAGTTCACATTGGGAAAAATCCAAAATATTTTCTCTCAGCTGTGAATAAACCAGGAAGTGTCAGCAATCAGCACAGGATTTCTTACAGGCAGCATCAGTGTTGCTTTTCCAGCCTCCTCAGCCTCGTTCTGACTTTGCCATCAGAGCCTGCAGGGCCAGAGCAGCCCCTGGGCAGTGCCCTGTGCTGGGAGGGCTCTGCAGGGCAGAGCTGAGCCCCCAGGGCAGGGCTGGGCTCTGGCAGCACTGGCAGGACTCAGCCCTGGGCACAGGGAAGCAGCTGCTGGCAGGGACAGCTCCAGGCAGCAGAGCCCTGGGCAGGCAGTGGGGGAAAGTGCCACCAAACTCGGCTGGGATATTTAAAGTCCAAACCAAACTATTCCATGATTGCTTTTCCTGCAGATTGCCGTGCCAAGACAGAGCAAATGTCCAACAGCAGCTCCATCAGCCACTTCCTCCTGCTGCCATTGGCAGACACGCGGCAGCTGCAGCTCCTGCACTTCTGCCTCTTCCTGGCCATCTCCCTGGCTGCCCTCCTGGGCAACGGCCTCATCATCAGCGCCGTAGCCTGCGGCCACCACCTGCACACCCCCATGTTCTTCTTCCTGCTCAACCTGGCCCTCAGCGACCTGGGCTCCATCTGCACCACTGTCCCCAAAGCCATGCACAATTCCCTCTGGGACACCAGCACCATCTCCAAAACAGGATGTGCTACACAGGTTTTTTTTTTGTTTTTTTCATGTCCGCAGAGTTTTATATTCTCACCATCATGTGCTATGACCGTGTCCATCTGCAAACCCCTGCACTACGGGACCCTCCTGGGCAGCAGAGCTTGTGCCCACATGGCAGCAGCTGCCTGGGCCAGTGCCTTTCTCAATGCTCTGCTGCACACGGCCAATACATTTTCCCTGCCCCTGTGCCAGGGCAATGCCCTGGGCCAGTTCTTCTGTGAAATCCCACACATCCTCAAGCTCTCCTGCTCAAATTCCTACCTCAAGGAACTTGAACTTCTTGGGTTTTCCATGTCTTTTGCTTTTGGCTGTTTTGTGTTCATTGTTTTCTCCTATGTGCAGATCTTCAGGGCTGTGCTGAGGATCCCCTCTGAGCAGGGACGGCACAAAGCCTTTTCTACGTGCCTCCCTCACCTGGCCGTGCTCTCCCTGTTTATCAACACTGTCATTATTGCCTACCTGAAGCCTCCCTCCACCTCTTCCCAATCGCTGGATCTGGCAGTGTCAGTTCTGTACTCAGTGGTGCCTCCAGCCCTGAACCCCCTCATCTACAGCCTGAGGAACCAGGAGCTCAAGGCTGCCCTGAAGAATCTGTTGACTGGGCCTTTTAAGAAGGAATAAACACTTTTTTTCTACAGAACATTCAGAATGGAATTAATTATACCCTCGGCCTTTCATCTCCTCTTTGTGATTTTCATTGGTGCATTTTCTAATTACTTCTTAATACTTTTAAAATGTATTTTAAAAATTCATATCATTACTCATACTATCTCTATGTCCATATCTACTTGTCTTATCTAACTCAAAGATTTTGAAAGATCTTGTTATATTGTTATGTTTGTGTAAAATCAAGTGCCCTGGACTGACTTGTTCAAGGTGCTTCCTGAGCCCTTCTCTGTCTCTGCAGGGGCCGTGCCTGTGAGCAGAGATGGAGGGAAGAGACTCCCAGCACAGCAGCACAGCCAGGGACAATGGCCCTGGCTCTTCCCACATCTGCTCTTCCCAACTCCACCCTCTCCTTCCCAGCCCTTCTGTGGCTGCAAGGCCGCAGTGCTCGGGCAGCTTGGTCACTGTCCTGCTGCGTGTCCGTGCTGTGACCACAGGCAGGGACAGGCCATGGGCACTGCTGGGACACAGCTGGGCTCCAGCACAGCAGCTCCAGCAGCAAAGGGCATCTCCTGAGGGCAGGGCAGGAAGGCTTCGCTCTCCCTCCAGAGTCACTCTCAGCAACAGCCCCAAGGAACAGACTCTCAAGAGGCTCCTTGTGTTCCTTCTTCTGCCAGGGCTCACTGGGATGAGATCAGGGTCCCAGGGTGGCCTTCAGGGGACTCAGGGCTGGCTCAGGTTTGGCTTGTTGGTGGCCAGTGCCCATCAGATGGTGAATGGTGTGTGCTGAACCTTGCTGGGGCTCTGCAGCTTGTGCCAGGGCTGAGGGCAGGGGAATGTTTGTGTGGAGGGCCTTGGGAGGTGCCAGGAGAACACAGGGGAGCTGCAGGGCCAGTGTGTGCCAGGGATGAGCAGGGAGTGGAGCTCAGTGGGCACAGGCCTGTCCAGGCTGGGGTCAGGCAGAGAGAAAGGACTGAATGTGTGCTGTGAGCCAGGAGAGCTCTGCAGGGCCAGGGGACACAGCAGGGACAGGGACAGGAGTGTGGGCAGTGAGTGGTGTGAGGCTCAGGGAAGTTGCCCAGGAGGATGCAGGGCAGCCCCAAGGCCATGTGGCAGCCCTGGAAGAAGGCAGGCACCTGTGAGCAGCCTCCATGGGCACAGCAGAGCCTGTGTGGCAGGGGCTGAGTGCAGGCAGCAGCAGCAGCTGCCTCTGTGTCCCAGCTGCAGCAGCAGAGCCCAGCAGAGGCAGCCCAGGGCCGCGGGCAGCAGAGCCCCCGTGCTCTGCAGAGCAGCACCCCCAGCTCGGGGGCTGTGGGGAGCAGCCCAGGGGCTGCAGCAATGGCTGCTCAGGCCAGCACAGACGTGTTCCCCTGGCCAAGGCTCTGTGGGCAGCTGGCATGTGGCAGGAGCAGAGCAGGAGCCCGTGGCTGTGCACAGGAGCCCTGGCAAGAGGCTGCCCTGGCCCTGGGCCAGCAGGAGCTGCCTGAGGAGCCGCGGGGCCAACTCTCTGCTGCTGTGCTGGGCAGCGGGGCTGGCCCTGGGGCTGCACCAGCTGCCCGAGCTGAGCATCTCCTGAGCATTGCAGACACACAGTGGCTGTCCCTGAGCTCCAGTGCCTCCAGTTCCTGCTGCAGGGCCACACAGCACTGGGCTGCTCTGCACGGCTGCACATGGTGATAGTGTAGGGGTTAAAGTGATTTTGGGGTTGGTGGTGGTTTAGGTTGTGGGAACGATAGGCCTGGGGGTAGACCTTAGGTATTGTTCTGTTAGGAAAATACCCATGGGAACTGCACCTGTGTGCTTCTCCATGATGAATACTCATGACAAGATTAATTAAATGATTGAGCAGAAAGTAGGAGTAAGAATAATAACTCACTTGCAACAATCCTGAAAAATGTAAGGGGGTAGTCAGAGAGGGGGGTTGAAACTTATGGTTGAGTGAAAAGAATGTAGTCGATAGAGTGGTGTAGAATTAATGATTAACTGATGATTATAAGCTAGTTATGGTATAAATGTAACCATTTTTCGAACCCATAGTAGAGCTTTATTTGGGTCCAAAAGACCCCTGCTCACAGGGCCCTTTTTATTAAAGCACCCATATAATCATTCCGTGATTATGTGTTTTCTTACACTAACAATGGAACATGGATTTCAGTGCTGCGAGAGGCACAGAAGGAGCAGATCCAAGCAAGGCTGTGCCTGGGACAGGTTGGGGGCCACAGGAGCTTGAGCAGGGTGTGGGAAGAAGGCAGGAGTTGGGAATCCCACAGGAATTGGCCATTCCTCAGCCAAACACAGCTTTTTGTTTGAAGCAGCAGCGAGGGAGGACAGAGGGACATCAGGAAAGCTTTGGGAGCTCCCAGGGTCAGAGGGAGGTGGGGAAATGGGGCACTGGGGAAAGTCTGCAAGGGAAGCAGCACAGGCCCAGGCCAGGCTAGGAGAGCTGCAGTGGGGGTGAGCAAAGGCCTTGGGGGGCTGGGAGCACCCCCTGCCAACAGCAATGAGATTTGTGTCCCCTGGCTGTGGCTGCTGTCCCTGGCACTGAGGCCCATGAGGAGACACCAGTTCCTGGCAGCCCCAGGGCTTGTGGCCTCCTCCCCCAGCCCCCAGAGCTTTGCAGGGCTCCTGCTGCTCTCCTGCCCTCACCATCCCACAGCCCACATCCCCCTGCTCCGGGACAGTCACCAGCATCCTGGGAGGCCCCCGATGCCCATTCCCAGGGGATGGGCTCAGGGCTTGGCTGTGCTGCTTGGCCAAGCCCAGGCAGGGCTTTCACAGCCCCATTCCAGAGTCCATTTCCCAGCTGGAGCCCGTGCTGCCTCTGAGTTCCTGCTTGCCCAGCCCCAGGGACGCTCTCCTTGTCTGCTCATTGCCCCCATGGTCTCTGGGCAGGGATGGCCTCAGTGGGGGCTGCCGACATCCTCAGACACTTGGAGGTTGCTGCTGAATTTTCCCTCTCCAGAGGCTTGTTCAGCCTTCAGCTCTTCACTTCAGGAATTCAGTGCCTGAGGAGTCATTAACATTTCACAACACCCTAACAAGCCAAGCCTCTGGGAATCATTGAGGTCTTCAATTCTTTTGGGGTTTATTAGACAGATTCCAGAAGTGTGTTCAAAGTGAATCTATTACAGTGAAAAAAGAGTGAGGGAAGATCTTTTTCCCCTGGTATTCTTTTCCTGTTTATAGATTGATATCAGCAATCTCCATTTGATATTGATCCTGAATCCCTCCTAATGCAGTCTGAACTGATACGAAAATCAAGACCCTTCATGGCTGACAGTCAAGCAGATTTTGTCCCTACCCCCTCCCCACCATTTCCCTCATGCAACCCCTGGCACTCAGAGCAGCCTTGTGCAAATCTGAGCTTCCTCCACTCCAGGCTGTGCCTGCAGCTTTCAGCTCCTTGGCACCAACTCCCACCTGCTTTCCTTGCAGAAGGAGCTGCCCGAGACACACAGGGATGTTCATTTCTTGTCAGCAAACAAAACCAAGGCAAGGCACAGCTCCATAAAAAGCAGAAGTCCAGCCCAAGGAGTGCTGGGGAATGGAGTCACATCCAGGTCTGTCCCCAGGACTCAGGGTTGGGGCCAGCTCAGTTCAATCTCTTTATTGCTGATCTGGACGAGGCCATCGAGGGCAGCCTCAGTCAGTTGCCAGGTGAGCCCAAGCTGGGTGGGAGTGTGGCTGTGCTGGAGGGCAGGAAGCTCTGCAGAGGGATCTGCACAGGCTGCAGCCATGGGCCCAGGACAATTGGATGAGCTTCACCAAGGCCAAGGGCCGGCTCCTGCCCTGGGCTCACAACCACCCCAAATCCCTGGCCGTGCCCTGCCCCTGATCCCCACAGCCTCATCAGCTTTGTGTCCTCGGGTCAGGAAAAGGTGAGACTCAAAGTCACAGAAAGTTTCTCATGATGGCCAACATAAAAATGTAAACATGATAAAATTTAATAAACATTGAAACTTCTCTCAGCAATTTGAGACCTCCCAGCAGCATCTGACATTTCCACCATCCTCAAGGGATTTTTGTACAAAGCCAATTTTAGACAAAGATGATTCTGTGAGAGATATAAACACAATTAAGGTGGGATATCGGGGATGCTCTGCCTGGAGTTGGGGGAAAACAGCTCTAACAGTGCTCTATTTGGAAAGGTGTCAATGGTGGATGGAGAAGGGGGGGAATCACACGGCTTTTCGTGATGAGGAAATGCTGAAACCAGCCTGGCTCATTTTATCTCCTCCTGTCCTGGCTGGGATGAGGAGACCCTCAGCCTTCCCTGCTCCAGGCTGGACAAGCCCAGCTCCCTCAGCCTCTCCTCACAGCCAAAGGGCTCCAGCCCCACCTTGGAGGCCCTTCCCTAACCCTGCTCCAGCTGCCAGACATCTTTCCTGCCCTGGGGAACCCAAACCAGGCCCCAGTGACCTGGACAATCCATGTCCTTGATGTCCTGGTCACACAGCCCTGGCCCCTTGTCCCCGTGTCAGGCTCTGGGGTGGATCTTGTGGAACATCCTTTGGTGGAGGCTGTGGCTCCAGGTGGGCCAGGGGATCCTGGGGGACAGGGGACCCCGCTGGGCATGGACAGCATTGGACTTGTCTGGGAAAGCTGTGAGGGGGAGCTGGGGCAGAGTGACCAACCCAGTGACCTCACACAGCCCTGCTGGGATGTCACACAGCTCCACTGTGATGTCGCAACCTGCTCAGTGATGTCACACAGCCACCCTGTGATGTCATAACCTGTTTGGTGATGTCACAGCCTGCTATGGTATGTCACAACGCACTCTGTGATGTCACACCGCTGGTCTCTGATATCACAATCATCTCTGTGATGTCACATAGATGCCCTGTGGTCTGACACCCCACTCTGTGATGTCATAGTCTGCTCTATGATGTCAGACATCCTCCCTGAGATGTCCCAGCTGGCTCTGTGATTTCACAGAGACAGTTTTTGATGTCACAGATGCTCATACACCTCACATCAGCCACTCTGTGATGTCACAGCCCACTCTGTGACCTCTTGTTACCAGATGATAAATTGCTTCCACCTGCTGAGCTCACACAATGCTTGTTCTCCAAAACCACTGGCCCATGGAAAGCACACAATGCCCATTGTGTGAGAAGGGGAACTGGAAGTTCAGCAACCTCAGTGTCCTGCCAGCTCAGCCAGGCCCACTGGAACACTGGGGTCCACAACCACCAGGGACCACCAGAGAGACCCCCAGGACAGAAGAACACATGTGTAAAGGGGAGGGGAAATATGTTAATGATTGTGGGGAAATGATTCTCATATGTATGTTTAGTGCAGGACAATCAATGAATATGTGTGCAAAATACAGAATATAAACAGAAACTCTCCTGTTCTCAGCATGCACAGCCTTGGGAGGAGCCATCCCCTGTGCATCTGGCCAAATAAAGAATGCTGCTTCTTAATGCTGCATTGGTGTTAAGGAGTTTTTATTTTACTGAATTTTGGTGACACTCGCACTGCCAAGGAAAGCTCTGTCTCCTGCTGTTCCCAAACAGAGAAGGGCTGGTGGGAGATGTGGTGGTCGGAGGCTGCCTGGGGTACAGTGACCATGAAATAATCAAGTTTTCAATATTCTGTGAAAGAAGGAGGGGCATCAACAAAACTTCTGCACTGGAATTACGGAGGGCAGACTTTGGCCTATTCGGGATACAGATTTGGGGAGTACATGGGAAATAGCCCTTAAAAAGAAAGGGGTCCAGGAAGGACGGACACACTTCAAGAAAGAAATCTTGAAGGTGCAGGAGCAGCCTGTCCCTGTGTGCCAAAACATGAGCTAGTGAGGGAAATGACTGGCCTGGCTGGCCATGGAGGTTTTCCTGGAACACAGGGAAAAAAGAGGGTGCATCACCTTTGGAGTGAAGGTCAGGCGACTTAGGAAATGTTTAAGGATGTTGTGACGTCATGCAGAAAGAAAATTTGATTGGTGAATACTCTATTAAAACTTATCCTGGCTGCTTCTGGGAAGGATAATAAAAATGTTTTTATAAACAAATTTATAGTAAGAGGAGGGGTAAGAAGAACCCCTACTCTTTATTGGATGCAGTGAGAAATATGGTAAGTAAAGATGAGGAAAAGACCCAGCTACTTAACCCCTTCTTTGCCTCAGCTCTCTACATTAAGAGAGTCTATCCTCAGGACAAGTGTTCTCCTGAGCTGGTAGATGGGACAGGGAGCAGAACAGATCCCCTGTAATCCAGGAGGAAGCAGCTGGGGACCTGCTGAGCCACTCAGATGCTCACAGGTGTCTCTGGGACCAGATGGGATCCATCCTAGGGGGATGAGGGATCTGCTGGATGAGCTTCTGTTGAAGGTTGGATCTAGTTCTTTTCCTCAGGAATTTTTCTCCCATGGGTTGCTAAGACACAAATGACTGGGTACTTAAGAGAAACAAAGCACAAGGCTGTAGCCTTTCTCCTTGGCAGGGTGGGGCAAAATTGCCCCTCATGGAAGCTGGGCTGACAACGCGAGATTTTGAGAGACTGAAAAGCAAGGGCAGGGGGGAGGTCAGGCTTTTTTGCTCGGGACCCTCGGAGCTGGACGGTCAGAGCTGCTGTCTGCTGAACCCACGGCCCCTGAGAAGCCAGCGCGGAGCTGCCGGTCTGTCTGCTGTGAGTCTCTGCCCTCTGCCCCATCCGGAGCCGACCTGCCTGCCACCAGCCCTCTCTGAGTTTTCTCCGCTACATTGTAGCGCGGTTTTTCCCTGCACGTGGAGACCCCTTACCGTTCCAGCTCCCTGTGTCCGGGGATCCTGCTGTGGCACCAACACCAGCTGCCCCCTCCCGAGGGTCTGTGGAGCAAGGGCTCTCCTCCATCCCTCCGTGCTTCGGGCAGTCGCCATTCGCCGTGTGCTACCTGAGCTCACACCGGAGCGCCCCCTGCAGCCGCCGGGGAATCACCGCACCCAGAGCGCCCCTGCAGGCTGTGACTGGAACTGCACCAAAGGGAAAAGGTGCCTGAAGCCGAGCAGGCTGCCACTGGGTTTCTGGTTCTGTTTGTTGGTCAGCGTTATAGTTGTTGTTATTTGTTATCCTTTGTTTTAGATAGTAGTACAGAACTGTTATTCCTATTCCCATATCTTTGCCTGAGAGCCTCTTGATTTCAAATTTATAATAATTCGGAGGGAGAGGGGTTACAGTTTCCCATTCCAAGGGAGGCTCCTGCCTTCCTTAACAGACACCTGTCCTTCAAACCAGGACAGCTCCCCAATCTGCTCTCCATCATTTCTCATCAGTCCTGGCTCAGCAGGGAGCTCCCAGAGCCCTGGAGGTGCCAATGTGACCCCATCCCCAAGAAGGGCTGGAAGGAGGATCTGGGGAACTCCAGGCCTGTCAGCCTGACCTCGGTGCCCGGCAAGGCTATGGAACAGATCACCTTGAGTGCCATCACACGGCACCTACAGGATGGCCAAGGGCTCAGAGCCAGCCAGCGTGGATTTCAATATCTTCATTGATGGTCTGGGTGAGGGGATTGAGTCCAGCATCAGCAAATTTGCAGCTGACTCCAAGATGGGTTTGAGTGTGGATCTGCTGGAGGGTAGGAGGGCTCTGTAGAGGGACCTGAACAGGCTGGATCCAGGGCCCAAATGCAACAAGATGAGGTTTAACAAGACCAAGTGCCAGGTCCTGCACTTTGGCCACAACAACCCCTGCAGTGCTACAGGCTGGGGACAGAGTGGCTGGACAGCAGCCAGGCAGAAAGGGACCTGGGGGCACTGATGGACAGCAGGCTGGACATGAGCCAGCAGTGTGGCCACGTGGCCAGGAAGGCCAATGGCAGCTGGCCTGGATCAGGAATGGTGTGGCCAGCAGGAACAGGGCAGGGATTCTTCCCCTGTACTTGGCACTGGTGAGGCCACACCTCGAGTGCTGTGTCCAGTTCTGGGCCCCCAATTTAGGAAGGACATGGAGGGGCTGGAGCGTGTCCAGAGAAGGGCAAGAAGGCTGGTGAGGGGTGTGGAACACAAGTGCTGTGAGGAGTGTCTGAGGGAGCTGGGGTTGTTTATCCTGGAGAAGAGGAGGCTCAGGGGAGACCTCATCACTCCCTACAACTCCCTGACAGGAGGGTGAAGCCAGGTGGGGTTCAGGCTCTTCTCCCTGGGAACAGTGACAGGACAAGAGGACACAGCCTTAAGCTGGGCCAGGAGTGGTTTAGACTGGAGATTGGGAGATATTCTTCACAGAAGGGGTGACTGGGCATTGGAATGGGCTGCCCAGGGAGGTGGTGGAGTCACCGTCCCTGTAGGTGTTTAAGGAAAGGCTGCACGTGGCACTCGGGGCCACGGTCTGGGTGACAAGGTGGTGTTGGGTCACAGGTTGGACTTGATGATCAAAAAGATCTTTTCTAACCTGGTTGATTCTGTGATTCTGTGATGATTGTGACACTGCAGGGCCCCCAGGGGAAGCAAGGGGCCATGGTGACACTGCATGGCACCATAGAGCCAAGGGGCCATTGTGACACTCTGGGTCCCTGTTGAACCAAGGGCCCATTGTGACACTGTGGAACCAAGGAGACCCTTGTGAGATTCCAGGGCCCAATGGAACCAAGGGGACATGGTTACACTGCAGGGACTCATGGAACTAAGGCAACAATTGTGACACTGTGGTGCCCCATGGAACCAAAAGGCCACTGTGAAATTGTGGGGCCTCATGTAACTTCCAGGCCACTGTGAAACAGCAGGGCCATGTGTAACCAGGGGTCCATTGTGACTCTGCGCAACCAAGGAGATCATTGTGGCGCTCTGGGGCCTCATGGAACCAAGAACAGCATTGTGACACTACAGGACCTCATGTGACAATGGGGACATTGTGACACTGCAGGGTCCCAAGGAAGGAAGGGACCAGTGTTACTCTTTGGGGCCTTGTGGAACCACAGAGACCATTGTGACACTGCAGGACGTTGTATAACCAAGGGGACATGGTTGCACTGTGGGGACATTTAGAATGGAGGAAAGAATTTTGACATCGTGGTGCCCCATGGGACAAAGAGGCCACTGTGACACTGTGGAACCAAGGAGAGCATTGCTGCACTGCGAGACATCATGGGACCATGGATCCATTGAGACACTGCAGAGCCTTGAGGAACCAAGGGACATTGTGACACCATGAAGCCTCATGGAATCATGGAGACCACTGTGACACTCTAGAGCCTCATGGAATCGTCGTGACACCAAGATGGGTGTGAGTGTGGATCTGCTGGAAGGTGGGGGGCTCTGCAGAGGGACCTGGACAGGCTGGATTCAGGGGCCAAATGCAACACGGCGGGTGTAGAGTTTGCGGGTTGGTTTCAGACGGCTGGGACAGACGAGAGATCTCTGAAGTCAGGTTGTGGAGCATGAGGTTTATTGTAAAAGAACGTTAATGTAAGAGACCTGATGAGAGCTGCCAGACGCAGCCCGGAGCAGGTCAGAGAGGCAAGAGAGGAGAGAAGAGCTAAGAGCGAGGATCTAAGAGAGTTGAGAGCGAAGGTCTAAGAGAG
>JAVTVJ010000610.1:0-20000 GCA_034509425.1 Eopsaltria australis
TAACAATAGATTTTTAGTTAAATAGATGAATGAATTCATTATTTACCTGTTCTTATTCTCATGTGTATTGCCTAGTGATGATTATAGCTGTTTTAGAAATGATCCTTATTTATGGTATGTTGCATCATCCAGAGATGTAGTAATGATTTTAGATTTTCCACCTAAATTACAGGGCACTTTCCACTGAAAATGGTAAACAATATTACAAACTTAAAAAAAGAAGTAATCTGATTTCAGGGAAGAGAGAACCCAGTGAAAGATGTGTGCTTTTATAAGGATGGACAATGGAAAGCAAAATAATAACTCCTAAGTTTGATTGTTCAAATATATTCTGCAATACAGAGAGCTGCATGCAGGCTGGAGCAGGCATGGGGCAGGAAGGTTAAGTAGAAGAGAAGGCACAATACTTCAGATTGGCAGTAGACTGCAGCAAGAATAATCTAATCAAAACTAAATTCAATTATCTAGTCCCAGGGCAGGCTCCTGGGACTGCTGCACTGAATGCTAGCAGAGCTCCTCCTAGACATTTTTCCCCAGTCAAACTCACATGATGAATGCAGATGAAATTTGAAATATGAAAATCTGAAATAATTTATGGAAGTTGTCAGAAATTTGGCCTGCTTGTGGTGTAATTTCCTCTGAGACGAGGCAGGCTGGCTCATTGCTTCTAGTCTCAGAGCAGTTGCTGGTCTTCCAGTGGATGGATCAACCCCTTTAAAATGCTCTTCCAGACAAATTACAGCTCATTACAGACAGCCTTGCACCATGCCATTATGTCAGAGGAAATCTTTTTTCATTTGCACAAATTTGCTTGGAATTCTCATATTTATTTGAGCATCCATTATCGAATCTGAACATTGAATTATCCACAATTATTTTCTGGGTAGGCGGATGTTTGTGTATATGGAATAGATAGTGACTGTGTGGATATACAAATATTACAGCATTACTGAAAATCCTCCTTATTTCAAACAACTGCATTAATGTAGTATGTAGGCACATACGTGTGTGTGTGTGTGTGTGTGTGTGTGTGTATATATAGGCTGTTTCCTGAAGTTAGTCTTTTAGGAGATGCATTTACTTTCTCAAAGGAGGCATCTACAAAAACCAGCTCGCTTCCCAGTGACTCAGACCCTGCTCTTTGCAGCAATCACAATTAGAACTTTTGACTGTGCACATGTAATTCGTGTATGGTCTGGCCACATGTGAGACATCTACAGTTGTTATGTACTTTAAATTATATTCTGCAACAAAAATGCAGTCTCTACCCCTGTTGTGCTCACATCTAGCACACCTCCCCCCTCTCCTGTGTGCTGAGATTGCAAGTAAGAAGTGGCATGCAAGAAAATGGAAGGGGGAGTGACGGGACATATTCTGAAATCCTCACTCCTTTGCTCTCAGGCAAATTTTGACTTACGCCTATGAGCTAAATCTTGTGCTCAATACTAATACTTTCTAGTTGCTTAACTTTGTTACTAGGCTGCTGATATCACAAATTTATGTTTGTTTAACATTAGGAATATTAATTGGAAAAAAGATTTTACAAGTGGTAAATCCTGTGTGAAATTGTCCCCTTGGATTATCTCATCAGGAAGACCAGAATCATGTGCAATTGTTCCTGTGGATAGGAGATGCTACAGAGAAGTAGACCAATGTACCATTGAGACCATTTTTTGATCATTGTCAACCATCTAAAATTCCTGGGAATGACCCTTCTGAGGATCTCTGTCCAACAAGAAAGAGAGTATTACTGTATTACTCTCAGTGAGTTTGAAGGATTGAATTTAAATATGACGAGTTTTGTCTCTGCTTTAAGAAAAATTCTATTGCAAATACTCTCAGGTCTCCATTTTGGTCTTATAAAAGTTTTTAATTGTCTTTCATATCTCATTACATAAATATCCTTTAACTTATTTCTGATCTATCCCAGCACTGGAGCTTTCATCCTGTTATTATTTGTGTTGTATGAATGTCTCACAGAAATCTTGTTCCAAGCTTCACAGACCAAAGGCTGAGGGCAGGACTGGTTTATCCCTGGTGTTCACTGAAATACTCTCTCATTATTCAGTCAGGTTAGTAAGCACCAAGAAAAGGCTCATGGTGTGATTAGATCTCACACAGTCCAGCTTTTATAGACAAGTGCATTTAGGATTAGTACTTTTATTTTCTTGAGATAGCATTAGGTTTGAGAACTCTTACAAAACACTGCAGCAAAGCAAGCAGAGCTCTGTTTAATGAGCTTCAAGTGCCCACACACACTCACTCAGAGCCCACTGTGCTCAGCTGTCCAACGTCCTGCTCTGAGAGTACCTCCTCAGGTTTTGGCAGGAGCCTGCCCAGTGCTCAGGAAGAAGGTGCTCCAGCATGGGCACAATTGTCTGTAGGTCCTCTCACTCCAGGTACAGGCTTGCAGTTACAGCCTTTGGGAGAGGCATGGGGCACTGTCTGACTGCCTGGAAGTGTTCAGGCCAGGCTGGATAGGGCTCTGAGCAACCTGGTCTAGGGAGGTGACATTGCCCATGGCAGGAGGGTTGCAACAAGATATTTAAGGTCCATTCAAACCCAAACTATTCATTCTATGATTCTGAGATTCTGTGGCTGTGAATGTCTTTGGTGGAGCACCTTTTTGCTTTTTGTTATTTATAGAATATGGAGAAGGGCACATGTTAACACGTTCATTCTTCTTCCTCTCAGTATTGTAAATCATTGTGGCGATGCATTATTGAAGACATGCATTTGTCGATTTGACCCATTCTTTTCTCATTACTTCTCCAGAAGATAATTAGAGGGATTTTCCTGTTTCTCAGATAGAAAAGTCTTTTTCTAGTCACTGGATTATTTTGGGAACTCCTTAAAAGAAATCTTTTACAACGTTAATCAAATGCATGCTGATCAGAAAACTTTCCAACCCAGAATATTTGATATATTTTGTGGTATATCCAGCTTCCTGCTACATATGTTTCCCTTGTTCCCCCTTTTTTCTTCATCAAATCATCTGCTTATATGAGAAGACTTCTCGTCATCTGGCTTTTCACTCAATATTCAGTCTCTCAGTGGAAGCTGGATATGGCTGGACTGTTTGTTGGATGGACATTACTCGGGACAGACACTTCAGTGATCTCAGGTGACTTACCTCTGCCTGTCTTGGGACAGCACCTGGGCAGAAAGGGCTCCATCCCTGCTGGCAGATCCACCAGGTGCTGTCATAAGCACATGGTAATAAGGCATGGTGCTATCTACAAGGACCTTACTGTGAGTAGATAGCTGTTAGTGATTTGCAGGTACTTGTGGAGGTTGGGAGGCCACTTTGATTCCAGCAAACTACCCCAACCTTGGATCCCTAAAACATCTATTTATGGCTGGTCCAAAGAGGTGTGAGCCTTTGTTAAGAGGAATTGGCAGTGTGTCAGGATGATAGCAGAGCAAGGATGAAAACAGATTGATCATGAGGCTTGTGAACATTAGCCAAATGTGGTCATTCATGCAATTAATGCAATGATGCTGAGAACAGCAATATCTAGTACTTTATTGTAATTGTCTGAACAGAATTTTCAACTAAGAAGGAGTAATTTTGCTACAATGAAAGTTATTTATGTTAAAGATACCTAATGATATTAAGACTTCAAAAACTAGAGCCACAAACCCATTAAACTGAGAAAGCTTTGAGCTATTTTATATGTCTTGTATTTGCATTTTACTTATAATAAATTGTGAATATTCCCCTTAAAAATGTCAGTAGGAAAAATAATTACCTAGGAATCACAAATTTTGTTTATTAGGATTTCTGTTTCTTTTAGTGCTACAAATTTTAAAATATTAATGAAGTCACTTCCCCAGTCCCCTCCATACTGCTTGGTAGTGTTGTCAGGTTGGAAAAAGAAAAAAGTCACACAAACATGTAACTTATTTATGTCAGCACATTCTTTCTTTCATCTGGATAGCTGTTGCATGGTTGGAACAGGCTGTAGCCTCCCAGCTTCTCTTTGCTGCAGGAAACTTTGTAATAGCACTTAAATAAATAAAGAGACTGGGTAGGAGATTATTGCTTTCATTGTGCTATTGTATATGTGTATTATAGAGTCACCCTGTAGACTGACACAAGTAGTTGAATGCAGGACAAGACAAATGTTGTATATGACAGTGGGGTAGTATTGAAAGATGACCCCATATCTGGAGAGCTGAGAGTTATGGATCCATTGATGGCTGTTACCAGTGTTTTGAAGCGTGGCTGTTAAATTTTGCCTGCTGGCTTCTGGCTGCTGGCCTGCCAGCCCGCCTGCCTGGGCAACCGCGGGGCTGAATGGAGCTGCAGGCAGCTTCGGCACTTTGTTCTTCTGTCATAAAAACTGACCACTGACAGGAGGAGCCTCTGCCAGACCCAATGGGGATGCAGCACCATGGATCTTTGTTGCTCTTTTCACTCCCTGTGCTGCTGCTTCAGAGCAATCTAAAGGTCTAAGACGCTTTCAAATGCTTGTGTATGGCAGCATTGGATGGGAAAAGAGACTCGGTCCACAAAGAAAATATCCTAAACAAAATGTGATTTCTGATAAAATATAAGACATTTCCTCCCCAAAGAAAATAAGACCATAACAAGATACTTAAGACTGACAGTTCAGCATCTTTGACTGCTAGCCATTTTCTTTTTAGATATACACATGTGCAATCAAAACATGTATAGATAGCTAACTCAAAGTATCCAGCCAGGAAGATGTTGGCAGAAATTCCTGTCTACTTTGTTTTGAATATAGCTGTAAATATTTTATATTTTTTAGTCTTTGACGATCATTTCACCTGTAAACAGGAAGACCAGTATATTTCCCTGTTAAAAAAAACAAAACCCTCAAAATATAAGCATTTTTAGTAAATATTTCAAGCATTTATCAGGAGAATTGTTCAGAGATTTCTTCTCTAAATTCCTGAGTAAATAAGAGTTCTGAATTCCTACTCTCTGGACTGTATGTTACTGCACGTGTTTGGCCAAGCAAGTGCCCGAACATGGGAGCCCAGAGGACAGTCTGAAATCAAATGACAGCAAGATAGTGGATGATATGTTCCTTGCAACCTTGTGAAATGGGTAAGAGTTCAATTTTTTTCTGCTAAAACAAAAAAAATCATTTTGAGTTCAGACTGTGTGAAGCAGGAAATGTACCCAAACAAGACCTTTCAAATGCATTCATCAGAAAAACAAATCTAGCTGTAAGCCCATGAGAGATGGTCACATTGTAGAAAGTTCATGAGCATAAGCATCCACTAATAAAGAGGATTGTCTCTTTGACTCCATATAGCAAAATCTAAGCACATGGTTGGCTTTCTTGGGGAAGCCATTTCTACCTCAAGTCCCAAAATGTGGATTATTAAACATATCTCTCACAGGGTATATCTGTGTAAGCCTCTGGCCTGTTGAATGCTGATGAAGGAAATTCTGTTTGGAGGGACCTAGAAGCTTTTGTCTGACTTTTCTAAACTAACACCTTTTTACTTTACTGGTAAAACAGGCAAGTACAGTCTAAAAGTAATTCATCACTCAACCCTGCACTTCATCAGAGGAATACTCTGACTGTGTATATACACAGATAACTCTGTCATATAAAGGAGTCTTTGTTGACATAAGCTGAAAAAGACCTCATATCACTGTGGAGTTTTCTTATTACTGATGAGGTAGGAAACTTTTTTTGAATTAAAAGAGCACAGGACTCTACACTTGCTTTGTTTGTATCAAATCCCTGTGGAAGAAGGAAATTTATGAAGAGTTTCCATCAAATTACTGAATCAGGAAGAAGACAGACTTTTGAACTTCTGAACATCTCATAAAATAATGGCAACTGTCTATCTCCAGGCCTTTGCATTATCCAGTGCCTCTGTTGTGGTCCCATGGATGTTTTACGGGCAGAAACCCCCCTGGTTGGTCACTGCCACCAATTTTCTGGGCTTTTGTAACTTCTTTCTCTTCCACCTTGCATATTCGGGAGAGAAAGAAAGTGCTCAGGACAAAGACACCACATGTGAGGTGATGAATTTAACCAAATCATGAATTCCATGCAGGATTGGGAGTTAAAGTTGTCAGGAAAGTAACCCCATTACTATTAAACTTGCCTAACTGACCCATTCTCTGGTGTTACAGTGCCTGTGCAGTAATTTTTGTGAAGATACTGGGAAAGGAGAGCTGCCACAGAGCAGGGTGGGACACTTGGGTATTCCTTCTGCAAGGAGCCAGCAAGGTTGGTTTTCCTTGCCAGAAGGGAAGACACAGTTTAGTATTAGCACTAAACTAGATAGAGGAGAGACAGGGATTTGGCTGGTGGCAGGGAATCCGACTAGAATTCGGATCTTCATTTCATTCTACTGAGCCCTGGTTTCCAAGTCAAACTATGCACTGTTATCTCATGGCACAGGTTTTTTCCTTAAAAAAACAGTAGATAAGTAATTCTCACCCTGAAAATGTTGCCAAACTGTGAAACTCGGTGTACATTATGATATCCAGAAAGTCACCAGTAACTGAATACAAAACAACAGCATTTTTTCATGCCCTGCTCATTCATTAATACTTGTAAAATGCTCTGAGATCCTTGGATGCAGAGTAGGATAGAATATGCTGTAATGTTATTGTTAATAATAAAATCAAGATAACTCAGAGATAAAAGGAAATTGATAGATGTAATAGAGTTTGTATCTAGGAAGAGACAACCAGCAGTTTCTCTTTTCATTGTTTCAAATGTCTTTGTTTGGTCTTCAGAGACAAATTGAACTGTACTAATAATTTCATTTAACTCACTGATTTCTTTTGTCCTTTTTCCTTTCTTTCCCAAAGCACTATTGCTTTTGCAAGACAATAATGATGACTCACCCTTCATACACATTTCTTAATAAAGTTGTTCTCTTATTCTTCCTTAGCTTCCCAGAATTGAGGAGAGGTAAAAAGTTAGTGGAGTTATTCTATCCAAATGTTTTGTTTTGTTCTTTACCTTTGCTGCTAACTACTGGTGTGAGTACTCCCAACCCAAGGCAGCTGATGAGAAGGAGTCAGTTCACATCTGTAAGGGTTGCTACTTTGTGTCACTCTTAAATCTGCCAGTGTAAATAGCTCCTCGGAAATCAGTAGGATTTCATAAAGTGAACAAGATTCTCGCTTTGCTGACTCCAGTAAGAGTTTTATCTGATTCGGGATTGAGGTGTTTGTCCCAACGGTGAATGATCAAAGCCAAAGTGGTAAGAGATGAAGTGAAAAAATGAATAGTGATCCTTTCCCCCTTACAACCTGTTCTCATTGCTGTATTGAATTCTGCCTCTGTACAAATAATTCAAACCATCTCTTTTCATGATGCATTTTCAACTGTTATTAAAGGGAAAAGACTGTTTCTAGAACTTTGCTATTACTGAGAAATACAAGATAGCATAGAAGATTTTTTATTCATCACAGGAACCCTAACTGGAGGGTTTCAAAATGTTCGTGTCCTTGCAATCAGACCATATTTTCTTGTTAAGGTGAAAGACACAGCCAAGGTTTAGAAGATCACTACTTAAGTGGATACATTTTTACATAGGGTTTTTCCCACCACTAATTTTACACAATACTTGGGCATACAGAACGTGTGTTATTGTATACATACACTCAAAGTACTATTTTGCACATTTTAATCAGTGAATTTATTACTTTTGTGGCACCTCATTGAGTCCTTGAAGACTATTATGCTCAATAGGATATGTTTGCATATATGTCTTTATAAAACCAGAGCTTTTCTATCTAGTATTTACATGGCACAAGTTTTAGTTTACCTCAAAGGAATCATCCAAAAAAAATTTAAAAGGGCTTAACCTGAGGAGGGTTTATACACAAACCTAAGCATGTCACCATAATAGGGCACTTGTCACTCTCTTCTTGCTTGTCAGGATCCAGGACCCAGGTTTTTGCACTGTCTGCCAGAATGGCTTTCCACCACCACCAGCATCCTATTGATGCCGAAAGGATTTTTTGCTTTTTCTTCTATATACTTTTTACACAGTTCTCTGTACCCACAAGTATTAGCATGCATGCTTGTAATCCTCTAGGTCTGGTAACTTAGCCTGGTTTCTTGGTGTCCAGTAGGCCGGGAGACCAAACACCCCAGAAACTGTAGAGTTAGAAGACCAAACATTCTACTATCTTATGAACTCAATGTCCCCTAGCAGGACAGATTCTGTAAACTAGAAGTTAGCCCACCCCAGCCCCTAATCGGGCCCTCTTGTTAGATATGTTAATGTGTAAGGTCTTTACACATTAATTGCATACTCAACTGGAGGGACAGGGCTTTTGCAACGCATTCCACTTGGACAGCAGGAGCCATCGAATGGGATCCTATTAAAATACAGAGGTAAACTACCCCCAACCCTCTAACTGTGTCTGGGCTTTTTCTCCCTAAGAACAGGAAAAGGCATCACTACTAGGGCCACAGTGGATGACCTGATGCCACAATGGTCACCTTCTCTGTGAACAGGGCTTGGCTTATGTTTCTCCCTGCCAAAGAAAGAGTGGCCAGCTCAGCTGAAAAGCCTTGGGGACCTCAAAACTCCATGGAATATGACGTGAAATCTGCAGGCCCTCTTCCACCCTTCCAGCTGGGACTTTGAAGACAACAGACATTTTTACATCCTTTATTTAATCTATTTTTTAATTATTATTGCAACATCCACTGCTGTTGGCTTACTTTTCCCTTGCTCACACGTATGTGTTGGGGGTGTATGGGGGGGTGTTGCAGGTGTTACAGGTGTGCCATCACACAGAGAGGGATTTTGTTGCAACAGGCACCATCTCCAGCACCAAAGCCCCGGTGTGGGGCATGTTGAAATTACTCTGTTTTAATGGACAGACCCCTATCCCCTCACTCATGGGCCGAGCCAGGCCAGGTCCCAGGCTACTCTGGCAGGCAACTGCGTGGGCTGGGGCTGTCAGGGCTCCGCGGGGGTGTGAGGGTGTGTGCATGTGTGAGTGTGCCAGGAATGCCCCTTCTGCCAGTGCGTGTGTGTATGGGTGGGTGTGGAGTGCCCCTTTCGTGTTCGCTCGTGTGAGTGTGTCAGGAATGGCCCTTTCACCCGCCTCACCTCCCCGGCAGCGCTCTCCTGCCTCAGGCGGCTGGTGGCTCAGTGCACTGGCTGATTAGGTAACAACAGAGCACCTTCCCTCCCTGTTTCCTCTCAATGCTCTTGGGCCACGGCTTTTGAAGGAGCCCGGCCCTGCCACTATCCAGCCATTATAACGGGATGTATGGGGCTTTATCCGGAAAAAGCACAGCCTTGCCCCAGGCTTCATCAATCATTTAGACCGGTTCAAATCCCCTTCATCGTGTTCCGCCTCATTAAACCTATCGAGGGGGACTGAAGAGAGTTTGTATAGGTCCAGAATGCCTGTACACTTCTCTCTATCCCAGATAGCGCGGACGGAAAAAAAAGAAAAAAAGTCGAAGAAAAAGGCAAAAAGGCAAAGAAACAATTAAAAGGGTATCTCTGCCCTGTCCGCTGCTTTCGCACGTGAGTCGGGCCTGGCGTCCCCTCCTGACGGTGGCTTGCGGAGCCCCTTCACACTCCGCCTGGGCTGTTGGCCCCGGGGGGCACCCAGCAGCCCCCCGGGGCTATTAAACTGCCCGCAGGTGTAAAGGCCGGGCCGATGCGGTCCGCCCTGGCCCCTCCGCTCGTTTGCAGCCACGGGAGGAGAACAGCCCTGTGCGCATCCCTGCAGGCAGGGACAGAATGGGCCGGCTGCCACTGGGTCCGGTGCCAGCCTTTTTGAAATAAACGAATTATTTTACCCCCTGGGAGAGAAAGAGAAACGAGCTCCAGCAAAACGGTGCTGATTGTTATTTATCCTTATATTTTTATTCTGACGACGTCAATCGCGAAACTTGTCGGTGCCTTGCCCCTCTTGTTCCTGCTCCCCGAGTAGTGATGCACCGCCGGCCGCGATGCGCCGCTCCGTCGGGGCTGCGCTTCAGTCCGCGCCCGGAGCCGCGCTCGGGAACCAGGCTGCAAAATGCTGACATCTGCATTTAAAACAAAGAGGGACATCTGCATTATCGCCGATCCCTTCTGATATTAATAGTCATAAAACCCGGAGTGATTACCGAAAAGGAACGCGTCAAATTGCCAAGAGGCTGGGTGGGGTTGAGTCTAAAAAAAAAGGAAGAAAAAAAAAGAAAGAACTAACCAAACAAAATAATAATAATAATATATATATAAAAAAGGCAACGCACCGAATCCAAGTCTGTATTTTAACTTTTTTAATAACGATTTTTCCTGTGCTGTAAGCTTGCACCGAATCCTGGAGGAATTGTTAAATCAGATTAAGGTTATATTTTGCAACAGACTGGATGGAGCAATAAAGGAGAAAGCGCGGAAATGGGACTTCACCCATCAATTAGATCTCTATTAGCAGCCAATGCAGGCTTCACCACAGGAAATGTCACGTCCCGGCAGAAGCAGAGCCTTTCACTTTCCCCTGAAATTAAACAATTCTTCATGCTTGCAGACCCCGGGCGAGCCGAGCCTTTGTTCGCCCGGGTGCAGAGGGTGCGCGTCCCGCCAGCACCTGCTCGCTGCCTGCGCCGGGAGCCGCGGCCGGGCCACCGCCTGCACAGGTTGCCCCAACACCTGCGCTGCTCGCCCGCCTGCCCAGCACCCAGGAAACCGTCGCCTTAAAATGCTCTATTAATATTAAAGGGGTTATTCCAGTCATAAACGGACCATTACCAACACAATGGGCAGTATTTTGAATAGCAGGTCGGCTCATCTGCCTCCATAGATCATAACTGCCAAAACCGTCCCCCTCTCCCCCCTTGGCTACTCATCCCCGGCTCCTTGGGGTTTATGGAGCCAAAGACTCTTTCGCATCAGTCTCAACAGTGGCACCGTCGCAGGAAGCGGGGCAGTGTTAAGCCAAGGCAGACAGAGCGGGCCGCTCTCCGGGATGGAGAAAGAGGCTTCTTTGCACCGTGTGAAGCTGAGTGCCGGGGGGAGCTCGGCTGTGCCTGGCAGGGCGTGCCTGGTACTTCCCCCCTCTTCCCCCTCCGGCACTGCAACCAGACGAGCCACCGGCTCCAGGGAGCATACTGCGGGGAGGGAGGCAGGGAAGGACACGGGGCCTTTCCCGCACACGTCCCCCCACCACTCCTTCCCCCCTCCCCGCTCAGGGAAAAGAAAGAAGAAAAGAGAAAAAAAGGCGTTGAATTTGCCCATAAGCAAGAAAGGTGCAACAGGAAAGGAATGGCCAAGAAGGGGGAAGTCACAGGGGGGGATAAAGGGAGCTCTGTTGCCCCGATCCTTGTTGTTCTTGCTGCTGCTCCATTCAGGCACCGAATTCAAATGGATATTTTACAGCTCAGTCCAGCTGAACAGGGGCTCAATGCCTGAAAGCTGCCGAGCTGCCTCCGTGGACATGCTCTAGGCCCGATATTATAATTTTCATAATGCGCTTTTATGTAGCTTCAGCCTCCTCCGGTGAGGAGCCCGCAGAGCGGCTGAAAGGGGCTTTGAGAGACTGGAGAGCGGGGCTGCAGCGAGTTGCGAGCCCCCCGCCGGCGTGAGTGGCACCGCCTGCCCCGGCCGAGGGCTCCTGCCTCCATCCCCCAGTCCCTGGCCCACGGCTCCTCCGCTCTTCCCCGAAGCCCCGCCGGCCCCAGCGCCGCGCAGCGCGGTGCAGTGCGGTGCAATGCGGTGCGGCTCAGGGCTGCTCCGACTTCATGTCTCTGGAGTGCTGTGCACCGTCCGTCCTCGCCAACCAGCACAGGGGCCCCGGGACAAAGCTCTGTTTCAGCCCAGGCCCCCATCGGCCACTAGCGACGTCCTGCCCCGGCTGAGTGTCTGCTACACCGGCCCCACCAGGGAAAAAGGAAAGGAAAGAGGGATTCTCCCCCTCAGACAAGCAGGAGGGAGGGCAGCTAAACAGCAGAGAATCAGGAGAGTTATTTCCACCGCTACAAGCCAGGTCGACTGAAAAATATGCAGCTGTATATTTATCATCCTGGGTAAGTCATCCGCTGCTAAGAGGGTCCCCGGCTGAATCGTTAACCGGCTGGAGCCAGTGCCTGGGAATGAGATTCGAAAGATTATTGATTTCCCTTCGGGGCCAAACGAGCCAGCTCTGCCAATGCCTGCCCGCCCCCGCCCCGCTCAGCAGGTGCGTGAGCCGCGCTCGTCGTGTGAAAACATCCGAGGTCTCCCCTCGGAGACGTTCCGCCATCCCCTTCCCTTCCGGCTCTGGAGGCACCCAGTGGCGGCAGCCGAAGAGATACGCGCTGACAGAGAAAAGGGCCAAAATAGGTATTTCTAGGGTCTGTTTTAGCTTCAAGAGCGTTCTCAAATATTTGCCTGACAGACTGAAGAAAGAGAAATCTTTTAAAAAGGAAGAAAAAAATATAAAATCAAGAAAAAACCCCAAAAAACCAACAAAACACCACACCAAAACCCTGAGAAACGGAGTCCGCGGATAGAGAGGCCCGCTGCTCCGGGCACGGCTCCGGCCTCGGCTCAGCCTCTGCGCGCCCGCGGTCGGGAGCGGGCCGGACAGCGGCACCAGGGTCCCTCGGAGCTTCGCTTAGGGATACAGCGAATAAAGAGGCAACGGAGAAATCCGATTATCTGTTTCTAGCGTGGCTTTTGACGTTTCGCACAGAGTGAAATGCTTCCTAAGGAGCAAATCACTTGTTTTATCTCGCTACTTATAACTGCGACTTGAATATGAGTGGCTTGCCCCCAAAATCTTGCATAGCTGCTGCCACGCGTCACTCGCTAAGCCCCTGCTGCGGGGTTATAAACACACAGAGTAATGTTTAAAGCAGGCCAAACCCGGAGACATGTGGTCTTTCTCCTTCATGTGCCTCAAAAGCTTCCGCAGCCCCGTTGCACCTGCGGGAGGCTGCCTGGGGGCCCTGCCGCCTTGCCCGCACAGTTCCAGCCCAGCCCGGCCTCGCACACGGCCTGGCTGAGCCCCGCTGTTCCCCGGGGCAGAGGAGGCTCTAGCTCTCTCCTCCGGTCCTGAAGAAGAGCTGGAAGGAGGGCAGAGAAACAAACATATCTTCGCCTGAGAAAATGGGGAAAATACAACAAAACAACAACAAAAAAATGGGGGGGTTTGTCTCTTTCAGGTGCAATTTCACCCGAGATACGCCTCAGGGAGGGGAGCTGTTCGCAGCCCCGAAATCCGCATGGCGTTCATGGCTGTGTTTCTCACCCACGGGCTGTGGGAAGCCACCAGTGGCCATGAGCTGCTTTAACCCTTTCCCGCCTCCTTTCCACGTGCTCCTTTGCAGAGGCGGAAATGCTCTGGGGCAGCTGGACCACCTCCTCCCCCACGACTGTTTTCCCCCCAGGGGACAGCGAGAGGCCTGGACCCCGTCTGCGCTCTGCAGAAGGGTCCGGATGCTTGGTGAAGGCGGCTGTGCCCGTCGCAACGTGGATGCTGCCATTTCTGGATCGTTTGGATTATGAACCTACTGCGCTCATGTTACAAATGCAATTAATAGTAAAAGCAGCCTTTATCTGAGAAGCAGGAGGCAGCTGCACACCGCAGGTCATTATCCATTAGCGGGTAGTGTTCAGCACTTAGTAGGGCTGGCGTGTTCAAGGCAAGAGGAGGAAAAGCAAAAGCCTTATCTCCGATCCTAGTCCTTCCCACCACTTTCCTCTGCCCGGGAGGGGGGCCAGCTAGCGGGAGGATGTCCCGTGGAGATGGCGGGCTGGGGGCCGGCAGAGTGTGGGGACCTGGTGGGCTTCCCCCCCGGGGCAAATCCCCCTGGTTCAGTGGAGAAGTTCAAGTCTTCTAAATATATATCCTTCTCTCCTGTCCTCTTCCCAGTAGAGTCCTCCAGTTTGCTTCGTAGCGATCTGCAGGGATCGGCAAGTGCCGAGCCACCCCTGGTCCCAGCCGTGGGAAAGCGACTTCGTGCCTCAGTTTCCCTATCCTGCAGACCCAGGTCAGTGCTCCCACCTCACTTACTGAAACACCTTCAGACCGATGCCCTGTGCTGCTGATGTGAAAGGTGTTTCCAAACTTCCGCGGGCCTCCCACTCGACAATGAGGTGGCCGCTCCAACCCTGCTCGGATGCGTGTAGCATCTAATAGGCTGGACTTCAGCCCACGAGACATTCCTCTCGGGACAGCTGGGGAACAGATAGAAACCCAGGAGGCAGAAACCCTCTCCTCGGCCGCACAGCAAGGCTCTACCTGCTGTGGCGGTTTGGCAGAATCCACCGAGGTCTCCGCCCGAGACTTTTAGGGCTTCTCACCCACTAAATGGAAGTTCAAGAACACACTGAGGACATCCAACAGGTCTGGCTAAAACCTCACTCGGGCCCCTCGCTCATGGCAGCACAGAGCAAAATACTGCCTCTGCAGCACGGCGAACTGCAGTGAACCATCTACCTTCTGCTTAAACCTCAGGATAAGATAAAATACCCTATTGATTTAGTCTCTAAAAGAAATAGAGGAAGGAAGTGGAGGGGAAAAAAAAAACTAACCCCAAACCACTCTTTTCTGTATTCTGGAAAGAGAAGGAAAAAAAGCACCTCTTCGTAGCTCAGTGGGGAAAAAGGTCAAGCTACTATTGACAAGTATGTAAAGACATCTTCTAACCATGGGAAAACATGTATAAATTGTTTCGACTCACTGCATTCAAAACCAATGGAAGTGAATTACAAAACTGCACTTCTTGCATTGTTGGACTGAAAGGATATCTATTTATCATCTTATAAGACAGCTCGAACGATCTTTATCTGCTTTGCCCACTTTCTGACCCAAATTCAGGGTTTTTATGGAAAATTGCAGTCAGTTTGATTGATGAAATCCAAAGATGTCTAAAATGGCACCAAAGATCTCCAACTGTGCAGACTCCAACCGAGGGCTTCAATGTTGGCATTGTTCCTACGAAAAAAGTTGAGAAAACGAGCAAAAAGTTAGGGAATTTCTGTTTAAAAACTTCAAATTTCAATGAGGATCCCGAACCTATTATTCCTATTCATGGGGTGAGCTGTGTGAACATAAAAGTATTTCCCACACATTGCAAAACAACAACAACAAAAACCCCTTAGTTTTAAGCCGCTCTATAAACCTTCTTTGTAAAACGCTGAATAACCCTGTGCAGAAAATAAATCCAGCCCTTCCCGTTTAGAAACCATGTAAGTTTAAATCCTATAAACAGGAAGCTCACGAAAAATGTTTAAAGAGAGAGGAGAAAAAAAATCATATTTCATCTGTGCATCCGAAATTAAAGAGAGCCTTAATTTAAAATTCGGAGACTTGATGGAAGATGATTTTTAAACCCGGTGTGTGATTTCAGGGGGTTTAACTCAGGGTTTAGAGGGAGTAGCTCTGAGGGAGATGCTCTTTCCCAGCCTTGCTCGTAGTAGGAGGGTAAACTGCTGCTTGCCAGGGTTTAACTGGCAACACATGGAGCTGCGAGCTGGGGCCATCGCAGGTGGGCGAGCGCTCGCTGCCCCCTGGACCAGCCCAGATCCACTCGGGACATGGCTGTGGCGCAAAGCCCCGGCGCTGTTGGGCCGCGGATCTGTTTATTAGCGGCTCCCCATCTCGTTTAGGGCTATGCATTATTGTGGAATACTGTCACCTGCCTAATTGTGCTAAATGGTCACCTCCTATTATTAATAATAGCTGGAACGTGGCTCCTAGACACGTTACTAAGGCTGGGAAGCTGATGAATGAAACCCCTACTAGGGAAAATCTTGGTAGCTGTCTTCTGTCGCATTACCCAAGGGGGCCGACTATAAATCTTCCTTCATTTTAACCACGTTTACCCTCATACTCCTCCAGGCTAGGGATGCTGTGTTAAGATTGCACTGATGTGCCAATGCTTTGGACCAGCTGCTCCTAAATACAGACAAGTCCTTGTCAATTAAGCCATTGAGGAGCAGGGCCTGGGAGCTCTGGGGCATTTTAGCAGGCAGCAGTGTGCAGCCCCAACAATTAGCATCCATTTTGAAGGGACCTCCAGGGCACAAATGCACAGGCAGGGAAGAATCAAAACACCAGGCATCTTCAATTCTGAAAACCGGTCACATAATGATACTGAACAGACCGGCCTAGGAGAAGTGAGACAATCTTTCTTGGGAGGGACGTTAAGCCGCTCCCCCAGCCAAGCCGTAGGGCCGAGGCACGCCGCGAACCGCGGAGTCAGAGGAGATAAATGAACACATTCATTTGCCTGTGTGAGCCGAAGTTTCCTTTGGCGGTTCTTCTTTGTAATTCGGTGTCACCTCAAGCAGCTGGTGGCATCCTATGCTCCCATGATCCTGGCCTTTGGCCCAGGCGGAGCTGGACAAGGCAGCCCGCTCCAAGGAGAAGAGCTGCGATGTCTCAGGTCAGAGAGGCCAAGCTACCAGTGGGACAGGCAGAGCACTAGGAGTTCAGCTAAACAAAACCCCGAGGGGAGTAGGGAGCCTGGGGGATCATTAGCGAAGGTGTTTGCTTAAGTCATTAGGAAGCCGGTAGCTAGGGGAAAAAAGGCTTGTTCCACAAGGCACCTCCCCAGAATGGCAGGGCTGGAAATGCAGAGGATATCACAGCACAAGACTATGTGACCCTACCAAGTTCAACAACAGAGCAAACAGCACATGCCATTAGGGACGGCAGTCAACTGGGAGGTAACAAAGAGGGGAGGGCACTGGCAAAAATGTTCATGTATTAAATATGGAAAAGTATGGGGACAAGGGCAAGGGTCAATGAAAGTCAACAAGAGAGCAGGCGTAATGTTAGAAAGAATTTAATATCAAAAATACATAAATCTGCATGGGAGGCAGCCCCAGAATAGGCAGAAGGGAAGGCAGCCTTGGAGCCAACATTCATTTGGTAATAGAGCCAGAATGGATAGCGCCAGGTTGTTAACATTTAACACAAAAGTTAGCGGGGAATAAAGGACGCAGGGCCGGCTCCTTTAATTGTGGCCCCACCGGGAGATTTCCATATGTCACACTAAATGGATAACTCCAGCCTCACTCTGCAAGGCTTCTGCCGCAAAGTCCCTCTCTCTCCCTTTACTTTCGTTCCTTATTATGTCTTTTTCCTCAGTCCATCTCCGCACGCCCCGCGGAGCTTCCAACAGGGGCCGAAACAAAGGTCTAGCTCTGAGTTGGTGCGGGGAAGGATGGGAGAGAGGAAAGGAGCGAAGGCTTTCGGGGAGCCCATGCCCTTCCGGGGCTTCCTTGTCGACCCTCACCGGGCGTCACGGCCCGCCAGTACCTGTCGCGACATGAAATTTAACTCCTGCGTTTTTTGTTAGGAAAGCGTCCTCGAGTTAAAGCAGGGTTCGAGAAAACAGCACCACTGTCTCGGTTCAGGAGGGCTCGGTTCATCACTGCGCGGAGAACCGGCCGGGCCCCGCTGCCGCCCCCACGCGGGGACCGGGCCCGTCCAGCTCGGGGGAGCTCACGGACTGCGGGACGGACTGAGCGGGTTTTTACGGACCAAACAGAAAAGGGAAAAAAAAAAAAAAAGCTAAAAGCCTCCGCGCCCCTGATCAATACGGCAGTGTTTCCGCGCTAGTTCAGGAGGTCAGGCGGGCGTAGACACAGCATGGAGAGTTATTTATGTCAAGTCGGGTTATTGTAAACGAAATCCAGCAAATTGCACATAAGCTCCTCGGGGCCGCCAGTGGGCTCGTGGGCAGAGGTCAGTGTCAGTCAGTCTGTCCATCCCTCTGGAGACAGTAATTGTCCGGGGGCTGACACCGCGTCGGGGGCGATAGGCGGCTCCATCCATCTCCATCCAGTTATCCCGGCGCCGAGGCCGGGGCTGCCCGCTGGTCCGCGGGTGCGTGGCACCGAGCCACGGCCGGCCCCGCTCCCGGAAATGCCACGGGGGAATGCCACGGCTCCCACGGACTGTGCCGTGCCGTTCCCGTGCGGCGTCCCGCCACCCCAGTGCATCCCGCACCGGGTACCGCGCCTCGCCAGCCTCCAGCATCCAGCTCCATCACTGCCCTATACTCCCTTTATTAATAGGGAAATTCTTCCTTTCTGACAATTTAATAGTCTAAAGTAATCTTCTGCGTGACATTGCCCATCCGTCTTCTCAAAAGAGAAAACAAAGGGGATGTTTTTTTCTTTGGGCCTCTCCAGATCCTTTTCTATTTTGAGAGGGGCTCCCCACAATGGGGTCTTTATGAACCATAATGGTTATGTTTATGAAGCCAGCGATACCAGTGTATGAAGACAATTTTATGCCTAATTAGAAAATGATGTAAGCAAGGGGGAGACAAAGAGGGCTTGTCTGCCATGACTGGGTCTCCGGCCACAACTCCGGGGCGAATATATCGCCTCTTCTGTGCTTTACGTCCACTATTTTTATAACATCTCGTCCATTAGCTCCTCAAACTGTTTATGATATTGTGGACAGTTAGTAAAACAGCTCAATTTAGCGGTGGATTAAAGCAATTTTGAAACTTGTTCCGAAGGGAATCGCACGGGAGGCGAAGAGCAGCCCTCCCTTCTCCTATCCAAGGGGACTTCACCTCTGGGAAGACTCCAATAACTGCAACCCCAGCCCCACTCGATTAAGGGATAATTTTTAATATATATGCAATAAATGTTCACTTTGTTAGATTGAATGACAGACAATAATATCGGCAAATCTTCATATCCATCCATTACCGGCAAACGAGCCGCACAAAGAACATATTTGCTTTTGATTAATTTATTTGCAGACTCTGTTTGATAAAGCAATAACTATTTGGTTAAACTTGACATTCGGTCTTCGGGGGGTTATCAGACCAATTCCCTCTCGTTCGTGGGTGATAATAAAGCTGTTTAAACGGGATTAATTATTAATTGGTTGCAATTAATTTCCTCCCTTCTCCACGTCGACAGACAATGAGGATCACTCACTCTCAAACAAAAGACTGCTACAGGAGTATCCTCGGCCCGTCTGTATCTATCTCTCTGTTTATTCGTCTGTCCCTTTCCATCTCTCCCGATTCCTGTACGCAGTTTCTCAGCTTTCGTCTATCCTGCAGCAGGGACATGTCCCACTCGGCGGGGTGAGAGGGACGTCGGGACCCCCGTGCGTGTCCGCGCTCCGCGACCCAGGGGCGCCAGTCCCGCGGCCGTGGTGACAGCCGTGCCTCCCCGGCCGCGGAGGGAGCGCGGAGCAGCCCTGGCCCCTTAGAGGAGCTGGTATGGGACAGAGCTGGCCGAACAGGGATCCCAGGAGGGCGGCCAGGGAGCGGGTCGCCGAAGGACAAGACTCCCCGATTCAGCCGCAGTGATGAATTGCTGCGGGGGAGAGGAACAGAGCTTCTCTCACCCCATCTCCGTGCTTCTGCTGCTGATGAATGGGCCCGGAGGATGGATAGTCCAGAGTGTGTTATATCTTCATCAAACTGTGAAACCCCTCCCTTTACTAATAATCTGTCACAACTTTACAGAACACACACTGAGACCAAAGGGAAGCCCCTGCCCTGTAGCCTGCCCCTTCCCTCCCCTGTCAGAAGGGCTTTATCCGGGCAAGGAGCACGGGGGAGGGGGCCTCCCTGCGCGGAAAGATTCCCTCGGCCACTGCTCGGCCTTTTCCCTCTCGGCCGCCGCAGGAACCCCCGTCCGAAGGGCCCCATCCCCCGGTCCAGGATTCCCTGGCCTCTGAGCCCGGTCTCTCCTTGCTAGCCGCGGGAGGCGAGGAGCGTTCTGCTCAAGACAGCCAGAGCAGAAAGCGAGCCGAAAGCACCCCAGCAAATTTCCAGCACGGTTTTAGGCAGCGGGAGACATGAGGGGGAAAAGCCACCCGTTTTCCCCGGGCAAACGCAGGAAAAGCAACTAAGGGGAAACCCAGCATCCTCCTCCAACAACCGATCTTTCTCCTTCCATTGGTATTTCTTTCGGTCACAGATAAATCTCCCTTTTCCGTCGTGTATTTACATTTCGAGCAGGTGCATCTTCCAGCAACGATGTGCGCTCCTCTACTCTACTCTACACAATTAAAAACAATAATCAAAACTAGCTGTTTAAAAGTAAGGAGAGCAGCGGGAGAT